>BQNB010011533.1:0-81185 GCA_026074375.1 Tanacetum coccineum
AAAGAACTAAGCTACGAAATAAAATAAAAAAATGAGTTTAAATATGCAATAATAAGCTGTGAAAATGAATAAGGCCTAAACTACGCAAATGAGATGAAAAGAAAAGGGTTAATTACTTGAAAATGTATCATACTTGTCATTTTTTGTTATTGTGTGTATTAAACTTTTTTTTTCTTATTGTATGTACTGAACTTTTAAATTTCGACCTTTGTGTGTATTTCTGACCATTTTACCCTCACTTTTTTCAAAATTCGAATGGTAAAATGGTCATTTTACATGGCTAGAATAGTGACAAAATACACACAAATGTCAAAATTTGAAAGTTCACTACATACAATAAGAAAAAAAAAATTAATACACACAATAACAAAAAGTGACAAGTATGATACGTTTTCAATTAATTATCCCTATTAGTTATTGCTACAAGTTTGAGATATCATGATTCTGGTGGCACCATATAGCACTAGAATATATTAGATGATATGAAAAACGTATAATTTTTTTTTTACTGTTGTATGCGAAGGTTGTGTAGAAACCAACTAAGCCCAATGATTTTTTTTAACAGCCCAACGAAAAATCAATAATGTTACTGTTTGAAGATGTGAGCAACGAAAGAAAGAAAGAAAAAAAATTGAACAAGAAGTAGATGAATATTGGGAATAAAGCCATAAAGGAGAATGTTTCATCATATAAAACGGTTTGATGGCATTCTTCAACATGCTTGGTGAAATAGGCTTACTATCTGCATCAATGGTACTTAAGTGTAAAACTAATTATGCAATTGTGTTCCTATTTGAGATCAGGATGTATTTCGTTGTTGCGTTTTAATAGTATTATCTAAAGGCCAAATTCCATTTTGACAAAGACTAGTTTTGCTGAGTTGATGATCATCAATGGGTATCTCAAGTACGCCTTTTATACCTTTCTCATTACGATATCCATTATTCTTGAGGGTCTCATTTATAGATATAACATGTACATTTCATTGAGATCGTGTAGGTGATCCATTTGTCGTTTTTGGTCAGGCTAATCAATGAAGAAAAACCACTCTTCAATTGGTTGCTTCGTCGGTAATATGTAATCAACAGATCATATCTTGATTAAACCTCACCTACATCTTATTTATTAAAGAACGAGTGGATAAGAAGCCTTTCTAACTTACTTTATACACTGAATTGTAGGCTTTTCTGATTAGCCGTTAGCGCTACCCGCGGTACAGCTTTTTGTTCTATTGCAAACAGTAATATCATAGTTTACCTCAGCAATGCCTGTAATCATGGGTAACAATAGCTTCAATATCTGGAAATACAAGTATAATGGGTGGTCGCAATATGGCAGAAACGTTAGCTCGTGGACCTCCGTTAGCTCATTTCCACTGCTCGTTTAAATGTGCTTTTGTAGTTTAGTAACACGGATTTTTGTTGCAGCTATGGTCGCGGCATCGGGAATCACCATTGGTGAGACGAGTGTAAGTCAAATGAGCAATTCAAGCGTTAGCCCTCAAACGTATAACAAGTAAGTAACACTTCGTTAAACTTACGCAGAAAAAAATATATTCCCTGTAATGCAACTATTTGACATAGTTGTATCTGAATGATTTTCGTATTCGAAATAGCATCATTTTTATAGTGTAGGTAATATAATAATTGATAACACATATTATAACAATAAAGATTTAGGAGATATGAAGTTTGAGCCGATTTTACTCCAAGTACCGTTCCACCTTCAATAATAGTATCCACAGAGGCTGAAGTCGAATTCAAATACTTTTTAATCGCAACTCCTTCTCTATAAAAAAAATATGAGATGAAGGACGGACCTGTGAACGTTTACTGCTACAAACTATTTCAGTTAGATTATCTTTGCAAGTAATCCGTATCAACTGTTTTGAAAATATTATGACACAAAGAATCCACTAATAACTTCTATGGTATAACTCTTCTAAAACTACAATTTTTTTTTTACTGTTGTATGCGAAGGTTGTGTAGAAACCAACTAAGCCCAATGATTTTTTTTAACAGCCCAACGAAAAATCAATAATGTTACTGTTTGAAGATGTGAGCAACGAAAGAAAGAAAGAAAAAAAATTGAACAAGAAGTAGATGAATATTGGGAATAAAGCCATAAAGGAGAATGTTTCATCATATAAAACGGTTTGATGACATTCTTCAACATGCTTGGTGAAATAGGCTTACTATCTGCATCAATGGTACTTAAGTGTAAAACTAATTATGCAATTGTGTTCCTATTTGAGATCAGGACGTATTTCGTTGTTGCGTTTTAATAGTAATATCTAAAGGCCAAATTCCATTTTGACAAAGACTAGTTTTGCTGAGTTGATGATCATCAATCGGGCTATCCAAGTACGCTTTATAACCTTTCTTCATTTACGATATCCATTATTCTTGATGGGTATCAATTGTATAGTTATTAACATGTACATTCTTTTTGAGATCGTGTAGGTGATCCTTTTGTCGTTTTTGGTCAGGCTAATCAATGAAGAAAAACCTCTTGCAATTGGGTTTGCTTCCGGTCGTATGTATGTAATCAACTGTTCATATCTTGATTAAACCTCAGCTACATCTTATTTATTAAAGAACGAGTGGATAAGATGCCTTTCTAACTTACTTTATACACTGAATTGTAGGCTTTTCTGATTGCCGTTGCGCTGACCCGCGGGTACATGCTTTTGTTCTGTTTGCAAACAGTAATATCATAGTTTACCTCAGCAATGCCTGTAATCATGGGTAACAATAGCTTCAATATCTGGAAATACAAGTATAATGGGTGGTCGCAATATGGCAGAAAAGGTTAGCACGTTGGACCTCCGTTAGCTCATTTCCACTGCTCGTTTAAATGTGCTTTTGTAGTTTAGTAACACGGATTTTTGTTGCAGCTATGGTCGCGGCATCGGGAATCACCATTGGTGAGACGAGTGTAAGTCAAATGAGCAATTCAAGCGCTAGCCATCAAACGTATAACAAGTAAGTAACACTTCGTTAAACTTACACATGAAAAAAAACTATATTTCCTGTAATACAACATATTTGACATAGTTGTACTCTGTAATGATTTTCGTATTCGAAATAGCAAGTCAAGGTTTATAGTGTAGGTAATATTATTATTCGCATCTAACACTATTATAAACAATAAAGAATTTAGGAGATATGACAGTTTGAGCCGATTTTACTCCAAGTACCGTCCACCTTCAATATTAGTATCCACAGAGGTCTTGATTTCGAATTCAAATACTTTTTAATCGAAACTCCTTCTCTATAAAAACAATATGAGATGAATGACCGGACTGTCTTTTACTGCTATCTCGTTGGCCAGTTAGTTTATCGTTTGCAACTAATCATAGACTCTATAAGCAGCTCCTCAGCCTTCTAATATCTGTCTTACCCAATTGCATTTCACACGAGAATAACTATGTCAAAGAGTTGGTTTCTTGGCGGTTTATTGATTGGCTAAAGATAAAAGGGTGTTTGAAAGATTGGTAGAACATATAAGGGATTTATAGCGTTTTTGTATGAAGTGGAGGCATTAAAAAGACTAAAAGTAGACAGTAATACATGTGAGATGTAAGTTTTTGCTAGAAATTAAATCAACAAGAGTGATTTTGCAACAACACTATTCATGAACTTATAGTGTCTTGGAAGAGAAATTGGACCTTTTAGTCACAAATTTATGCTAAACGAGCTTTGGTTTGTGATTATGCTTGATCTTGCATTTTTGCCATCAAATGGCATAAGGAAGCAAGTTTGTGAATTGATTGGTTGCAATAAAAATTGTGCAGTGAAGGGATGACGCTTTTCAGATAAAAGTTGAATGACAAACAAACGTGTGGAAGAATGTAAACTGGTAAAGTCGCTTTTTTTGAAATATATATTACCTTTAAGCACTATTGACATAAACCGATTAAATATTATAATTTTCTTCTAAGTTTCACGAGTGGTGGGCAATTTGAGCAATTTTTTTAAAATGCACGAGGGGTTCAATGTTTGTTGCCATGATTTGGGAGTGTCATAGATGAGTTCATATATAATTTGGACAATTTCACCATTTCGGCGGTTAAGGCGTTCTGTTCTCTGAAATTCATGGTTGAAAGTCTCTTTTTTTGTCACAAGTGTTATTGTTGCTGCCAAAAGGGTAGAGCGTTGATGTATTGATTATTTCCGTGTTGTAAGGAAGGATATTAGGTTATTTGTAGTTAAATTGATGATACTGATTAGTGGTTATAAGTTAAAGGGTGTTTAGGATTTGCTTATTTGACCTATCTGCTTAATTATAAATCAAATGATTAGTTTAGAGTGATTTAAACAAGTTGGAACATGCTTATAATTGTAATAGTCAAGCAATTTAGTAAGTAATCCAAACATCCCCAAAATGCTTATTTACTCGAAAATAAAGAGATACAGTTTCTTCCAAACACTGATTGTATATATTTTAACAAGTTAAGAGTCCGACATGATTTTATTTGTCTAATAAAGGTTTTGGGAATATCCAAGGATAGAATGTATCATTGTGGTAAATGTGGTAAGCAGCGACTAAATTTATTAATAAGAGTTCTTATATGCTTTCTTTTAAACTCGTTATACAAGCTAATTTTTCCAAGCAGGCAAGCAGTTAATATAAAGCAATCTGCAATCCTAAGCTAAAAGTGTATGTATTATTAGAGTTACGCAGGATGGAACGTGCTTATAACTGTAGTAGACAAGCAGTTTATCTAAGCAATCCCAAACACCCCCTAGAGTGCTTATTAAGTATGCAAACGATAGTTCTATTTTGATTTAAATCTGTTATTTTTATCTTGATGGGGTTTTAGATCATTTTTTATTTTGTTTTAATATTGCCAATGTATTTAGTATTTCATAAATTGTTGAGCGACATTAAGTGTGTGTTATTCCCCTTCTTAGATGGTTATGATATTCAGACCAATGCTATAAACAAGGTGATGCATAATGTATGATTCTTGTATTTTACTGCCCCCTTTTTCTCCCCATTTAGTTATTTTGGGTACACATTGAATTCCTTTGGGGTTCTTTTTTCTAATAATAATTCGATCATAGCGCCTCAGTGGGCTCTCCCCTGGGTAGTCATTCTCATCGGCCTATTGTCGACGTAAACGCATTAGCTTGACACCACAACCAGCGCCATGACTCTCTGACAGATCTACCCACACTCTAGGACTATGTAACATCCTACGCGGCGCACCAAATCCTGCTTTTCCCTATTACTGTGATCGCAAACCAATCCCACCTACACTAACGTCACATTTCTCGTAGATTATGTCAAGGGTAACGGCGAAAATATGTGGCTTTTTAATAAATTCAATTGTTGTCAACTATCCACATCTCCTGACACAGACATCACCGGTGTTAGTGTGATTTGTGTTAGTCGTTAAATTGCTTTTGCACTACGCTAGGTAAGTACGCGTGCCCATTAATGAATCGATGTCTGTTCTCGTCCCATTTGCTTCTCGCCTAATCGGAATCTGCTATCAGTCCCCTAGAGCGTGGTCAAATAATGATGACCCATCTCCAATAATAGGAATATGGTACAGCCAAGTTAAACTAATTTTTAAATCAACCAAGGAAGTCGGATGGGATTCGAAGAAGACGTATTTATTCAATAAACTAATAGACACGTCCAGGACCAACTCTCGAAATAAGGAATCACCTACATGTCCCGATGCATTACATTTACTTTATAAGTCGTAGTGATGCTTTTCATCACAATATTTATCGTTTAATTAAGGACTATGACTCCTAGAACTATTTTTTGTTGTGTGGAGATGGAGAAGACATGTTGAGAAGAAAGGTTATGTGAAATAGTATGATATTGAAGTCTCCGTCGTACAGGCAAACAAACGTACCTTGAGAAGTGTTGGTGGTGGGTATCTGCCTAGCATCTTGAAAATAGACGTTTAAAGTTTTATTCATACATAGGAATTGTGGACATTTAGAGTTTTATTCGTACGTAGGATTTGATGTTGTTTTGTCTCATGCATGTCATTCACTAAATAATGTTATGAAGATTTAAAGTAAAGTGGGCAATTTTATCCCAACAAGCAAGGTATCGCGCGTTGCTGCGGGACGGGTTTTTTTCTAGTTACTGCGGGGCAGGGTTTTTTTTAATTGATTTTGAACGAATATTGAGTAAGAATGTGCACGTTGCAACATGGCTGACTTGTATTCGACGTTTTTTTTATATTGCGTACTTGTATGTTCCGCATTATTATACTGTGCTATAAATCTTGACTAAGTAAAAAAGAAAAAAAAACCAAATGGGCCGGCCCAAAAATTGGAGCCCGAAAAAAAAAACAAATGGGCCGGCCCAAAAAATGAGAGCCCAAAAAAATCACTATGGCCCGGCACTATTCCTCGAAGCACTGTAGCATGACATCTCAATTGATATATATAGTAACGAGAAACAGTCGAGACAACGTTATCTCGTAGAGCTATATACCACGAATCGAGGGGATATTTTTGTGAAATGTACATTGTTCAAAATATATGTGTTGGAAATCTTTTTCAGCTTCAAAAACATACGTCTGATACCGTTCAGTTTTAGTTCTACAAGTGCTCAAAGATATATTCAAAGTCCATAATAAAAGAAAGTAAGAGGATGAACTTTGTTTAGCTCTCAACTAAAATGTAATAATTATGCTACTAAGCTTAAGTGATTATAAAATTTAAATAAAACGTTGAGGGTCACATGCCTACGATGTGATATGATCCCACCCACATTCTTTGGTTTTAAATGCACCGATCGGATTTATGTTTTAAAATTGTAATATATAATTATAATTACAAGCAAAGATATTCGCGCGTTGCTGCGGGCGTTAATTTTTCGCGCGTTTTTTTTTATGTTTAATAGTGTAAGTTTATTTTTTCCTGCGCGTTACTGCGGGTGTTAATTTTTCGCGCGTTGTTGCGTGTCATTAATTCTTTTTTTTCCTTTAATTTTGTGCGAGTTTATTTTCTCGGTGTCATATTTAATAGTGCGGGTTTACTTTTTCAGTATCATGTTTAGTAGTTTTTTTATGGTCTTACGCGTTGTTGCGTGGCGTTAAAATTTTATTTTTTTAATTATTTTTTTATTTTTTTATTTTTTTTGCGAATTTATTTTTTTGGTCTCATGGTGTAAAATGACACTGTTTAAGTCAATTCGGAAATGTTACCGCGAATTTTTTTTTTATCTGAATGCGTCGATTTTTTGGGCTTCTTTTTGGCCCAGCACTGTAGCACTGTAGCTACAGTGCTTAAAATGAATAGTAAATGCAAAGTCAACGGATCTCAAATGATAATATATATAAAGCAAAGAATCCGTGCGTTGACTGCGCTTCTGGGGCAGTTAATTTTTCGTGCTGTTGTTGCGGGCGTTAATTTTTTTTTTTTTTTTGTTCGCGCGTTTTTTTATGTTCTTTAAATAGTTGGAAGTTTATTTTTTCCTGCGCGTTAATGCGGGGTGTTAATTTTTTCTTACGCGTTGTTGCGTTTCATTAATTCTTTTTTTTTCTTTTAATTTTGCGGAGTTTATTTTCTCGTCGTGTCATATTTAATCGTTGAGGTTTACTTTTTCAGTATATGTTTAGTAGTTTTTTTTATGCGTCTTACGCGTGTTACGTGGCGTTAAAATTTTATTTTTTTATCTTTTGTCGCGAATTAATTTTTTTGGTTCTCATGGTGTTATAAGAAATGTTTAAGTCATAATTTGGAAATGTTACCGGAGTATGTTTTTATATGAATGCGTCGGTAACTTTTGTAAAATTTTTTCCTCGTAATTTTGTGCCATAACTCAAACTTTAAAAAAAAAAAAAACTAATTGGGCCGGCCCAAATTTTTGGGCTAAATTTTTTGGGCTTTTTTGGCCCAGCACTGTAGCTACAGTGCTTAAAATGAATAGTAAGTCAACGGATCTCAAATGATAATATATATAACAAGCAAAGATATCCGCGCGTTGCTGCGGGCGTTAATTTTTCGCGCGTTGTTGCGGGGCGTTAATTTTTTATTTTTATTTTTTTTTGTTTTTTCGCGCGTTTTTTTTTTTGTTAATTAGTGTAGCTTATTTTTTCTTCGCGTTTACTGCGGGGTGGGCTGTTAATTTTTGCTGCGTTGTTGCGTGTCATTAATTCTTTTTTTTCCTTTAATTTTGTGCGAGTTTATTTTCTCGGTGTCATATTTAATAGTGCGGGTTTACTTTTTCAGTATCATGTTTAGTAGTTTTTTACGGTCTTACGCGTTGTTGCGTGGCGTTAAATTTTTATTTTTTTTTCGAATTTATTTTTTTGGTCTCATGGTGTAAAATGACAACTGTTTATGTCAAATTCGGAAATGTTACCGCGAGTATTTTTTTATCTGAATGCGTCGGTACTTTTGTAACATTTTTTTCCTTCCATATTTTGTGCCAACAAATTAAAAAAAAAAAAACTAAAGTTAAATTTTCTGGGCTTCTTTTGGTCCAGAACTGTAGCACTGTAGCTACAGTGCTTAAAATGAACAGTACATTGCAAAGTCAACGGATCTCAAATGATATAATATATATAATTTATAAGATGGGCCAATGAGTAAATAAAAAGAAACGGATGTTTCTATCGAGTGTTCACATATATTGGTAGGGGTGAATGAAAGGAGAGAAATGGAATGAAATGTCATTCTATTGTTGTTTTTCAATGAGGAGAAAGGCGAGAATGGACGGATATTCTCAGTTGATTCCTTGTTTGAATCAAGGATTTGCGTATAACAGGGAGGGGTCATGTCTTGGCACACCTTTTTTAAGAAAAAAACTCCCAAGCCTCTTTCTCGTCACTTTGGCCTGTTCCAAGTTTTTCAACGTCTTTTTTATCCATATTTGTTATGGATCATATTTTAGCTCATTAATTCATATTCCTACTCCAATGTTTTTCTCCTTCCCATGTTAAGGATAAAATTAAATCGGATTTTTTTTGTCTCACAACTATGTGCATACAAATTATTCGATTATTTACCTATAGAAAAACATAGTCTACGATGGAATAAATTTAATTGGTTAGCTTGAACTTCTGATGAAGCATTCAAACTAATTAAAATCACATCACTTTTGCTCATTTTCATTTTTGCTTAACAAATGTGTCATTGTTATTTCTCATATTGTGCGTTATCTTAGTTCATCGAAACACGACATCTTGGGTGTTTACTTAGAGCGGATGTCACGGTAACACGTAATCAGGGGAGGGACATCACCAATAACTCCAAATTGATAGGTCGGTAAAGTTGTCCCGTTTATCCTAAACGCACGTGTGTAATACTGATCGATCAGCTAAGAAAGTTTCGTTGGTGGATTGGTTGCGTATGGTGGATCACAACATGCTTCAAGTCCCGTCGCTTATTAAACAAACCATTGTGGCTGTTATTTTATTGGGGTAATCCCCTTTACAAAAAAAAAAACCATTGTGGCTGTTGATAAATAGAACTTAACAAGAAGCGCTATTAGGCCAGCAATAGGGATGATTTCTTTCAGTTATAACGTCTTTAATCGCGAGTTGTTTGAATTTATGTTAAAATGGGCTTAAAATACGTTCTATAAGAAAGGGCATAATCAAATATATGTATGATAAAAATAATACTAGAGATGATTATAGTAATAGTATATTTGATAAATCCATGATTAAACTTATATATTTGTTGTAACATTCAACTGGAACTTTAGTGAAATCTATTTTATTGAGTCGATATATTGATAGGGCTGTTCGGTTTTTTGCGTTAATTTGTTCTCTATAGTAGGTGTGATCAATGTAAAAGTCTGGGTGTTGTGAGTGTGTGATTATTTAATACTGAAAATTCATTCTTTGGCCGTATCAAACAAATGAGTCGATTAAGTGATTCATTCCATCAATCTATTCTCTGCTCTCCCCAAACAATGGAATCACTTCTCTTTTCTTACTATCATTCTCTTTCTTTGAAATTTCATTCTATGCTGCATTTCCATTCTTTTAGATTTAGTCGTACCAAACGCCCTCTTAATTGCTTGCAAGTTAATTTGAGATGGGGCCTCTCTGCTTCCTCAAACATGTTGTTTAGTAATTATCAGAAGCGCAATTTTGTCGTTAAACCAAGAGTTGGTAATAACTTTGCGAGGAACGTATGTTAAAGGCGTATGGTCTATTTTCTAGAAAGGCCGTATGTGGTCTCTTTTATCTTTTACATGGAATAATATATGTGCTAACTTGAGAAAAGAAAATTTTATAGCCAATTATCGCTTAGTATAGTATCTTGAAATTTTTAAGGCCTTTACGAGGAATTTTGCTTCAGGCCTATCGCATCGTTGAGATTACCTTGATTGTTAAAGGAATTTTCCATCAAAGGTTTGGATGTATGTTTTGAACATTATTATTACACATATTTTACATGGTTATCATTGTGATGTTTAGCCGCGAACCTGAATGCCTAAAAGCATTTTACATAGCTTCATATAGATTTTTCATGGACCTATATCCAAAAATCCATTATGGGATGATAAACTAAGCTCATTTATTTCTATAAATTCTAATGACGTTTAGCCCATATTGTAAATAAACATGAACACAATCTCTTTTTGTGCAAGTGTTCATAGTAGTTCGTTTGTTCGGTTACACCTAAACCAACGAACACAAACGAGCCCCGTTCGTTTTGGTTGTGTTTTTGGTTTAAAAGTTGGATGTTTTACTAATCGGATGAAGCAAAAAGCTAATATCAAACAAAAGAAAGAAAATTTATCGAAAATGCTTCAGTTTTAAGTTTTGCTTTAGGCCTCGAGAAGGCTCAAGCCGCCCCTAAAGCTACACACGCAAGTCTTGAGGTTCATTTATTTTTATTACTTTGTGGACGTTTACTATCCAGTTTAAGCAGTAAATCGGGTTGAGTTCAACAAAGATATGCATAAACATGTAACCGAAACATCACGTTATTCTTTTATAACTCCTTCAATATTATTCACCGTTAAGTGTGTGCATTCTGCTATCAACAACGAAAACAACATCCCCAATCCCGCTAGGGTGGGGTATGAGGGATGTAGAATGTATACTGATCCTACCATTACGTTAAGATAAACCCAAAAGTAGGTAGAGTGTGTCCAGAAAGAACATAGGCCGTGTGAATTATGTTATAGTTATTGCATATTTAATTTTAAACAGGTTTGCAAGATTAAATAACTATTGAGAAAATCGGTCATCGGCCAGGTAGAGACCTAATTAGTCATTAAACCAATTAGATGGGTGAAAGAGGTGTGAGAAAAACTACACATCATTAGTTTGATTAGACCCACAACCACACAATCATATTCATTCTGTAGGAAACTAGAAGGGGAGGGGAGTTGAATAGTTTACCGGTTAATTGGTGTTTTTAAAACTTTACTTAAAAATGTTTGATTCGAGTTATATGTCAATCAATCAACAATATGAATCACAACTAAATTATCTAATGTAATGAACAAAGTAAGCAATAATAATAAAGAGATAAAGAAAGAAACGATCAAACCAAGACACCAAGATTTATAGTGGTTCGGCAACGAAGCACCTCTTCGTTCCTACTCCACTCCCCGAGTACTCCACTCGAGATTTCACTATGTCAACAAGCTCCCTTTAGGCGGAGAAAACCGTTTACACGTCGCTTACTTCCTTTTCTGACACTAAGCTAGATGTCGAGTCCTAATCTTAGCTAGAACCAATCTATGACTTCACTAAGTCTTTATACACTCACAAGATATATATACCCTTGGATTGACACACAATCCAAATCACACCAATACACAATTTACACTATTGGATCTACACACAATCCAATTTACACAACAACACTAAGTAAATGTAATGAATGTATGTGATCTTGAGGAGGAAGAGAAAGATCACTTGACAACAAATTGTATGTAGAAGAATACGATTATTCTTCTCTTGCACTTGATTATAGGAAGAAGGGAGGAAGAAAGAATTAATCACTTGAAACAAGATCAATGTATGTTAGTGATCAAGATATGTGTTTTAGAAAGAAAGAAAGAAAGAAGAGAGAAAAACATATCTGAAAAAATTTGTGGCAAGAGGTTCTATTTTTCAGATGGGGTGGCCCAGTATTTATAGAGGACACAAAAATGACCATTGCTGGTGGCGGTCCCGGCGGTCCCTTATATATAAGGGGGCCGCTAGGCCTATAAGGGGGCCGTCACTAGACTCCGCTTCCTTTTTTGTCCTTTTGTGGTGAAGGTTGTATATGTTAAAGAGCCTTTTATTTTGGGGGGAAAATTTAAATTTCAAATTTTATGTTTTTAATAAAACATTTCTTTTAATGAATAAATATTTTGTTTTTATATTTTTATAAAATCACTTTTGTAAAAATGTAAGGTTTAGGAAAGAAAAATTATTTTCTTGATCACTAATCATGTTTAATGATTTGTTTATCCATACCTTAAGTGATTAATCTTAGAAATGAAATTTTATGATTAATAATTTATAAACGTTTAATTTTATCGTAAACGTTTTCACATTTTGTCATTATCAAAACATCGAGAGGTCGAATAATATAATTAACGTTTTAGACATTATTTGTATTAACAATCTCCCCCTTTTTGATGATGACAAAACTTAAACTCATTTAGTATAAAATTAGAAGTTTATAAATTATTAATGAGTTAAATTCTATTTCTCCCCCTTTTTGTCGAATCCAAAAAGGTTTATCGTCGATTTGTAGTAGAGAGAAAGAAATTGACGATTAAAGACTCCCCTTTAATGTATGCTCCCCCTTGTTCGAGGCATCAAGGGATCGATCTTACAATGAGTAGTTTGCTACAAAACAAGGTTAGAGACACAAGTGCAAACCAACATAGGAAGACAAATATCTCATCATTATAATCTACACATTTAGAAACTTATAAATAAAGTACATTTAAATTTATTAAGAAATCATATATAGTCACAAGGACAATATATATGATGATACAAGCATGAGATAATCATAACTAAAACAAATTAAAGCATCTAAGAAACCATAGGTGAACATGAGTTATAGATAAGACTAGTAAATGATTCTTGACTTCATGAGAATGTCTTTTAAAGCAAAACATTTTTAAGGTGGAGGTGGAAAATGGGTTGTCAAGGCGGTGGTTATAAGATACTCGAGATGAGCAAACATAATGTTCATTTCATCTCGAAGGTTCAAGTGGAGGTTACGATTATGGAAACAACAAATACAAGTGGAGCCATGATAGTCATGATAGTTGTAGAAAAGAGGATGACCCATGATAGGTGGTTGAGGTTGTGGTGGAGATGGTGGTGATAGAGTATCATGAATGTGATCAAGAGGAGTAATTAAATACAAAGAGAGTATGATATCCAAGGAAGGATGACTTTGAAGTGGTTGAGGGTTTAAAGACCTAAGAAGGAAATCCAAGATGTTTTCAATGAAAGTGTTCAATTGATGAGGAGAAGTTGGTTCATGTGAAGATGGTGGTGAAATTTGAAGTTTTGAGTGAAAGGAAGAAGATGTGTTTTCTTGACTTGATGATGTTTGATTAGTGGATGTAGTTTTTGATGGTGCATTTGGAGGAGTTGGAGATGAAGAAGTTGTTGTAGGTGAAGGTGTTGTGGTGACATCTTCATCACTAGAGATGTTGACAAACAATTGTCTAGGAGAAATGATAGTTAATTTGATTTTCTTAGAGGGGTTTGAAGAAGAAGCATTTGTGGAATTCATGGTAGAATTTGGTTGAGGAAGATGAAGATGATAAAGAGGATAGGAGAAGTTCGTGATTTAAGGTGGAAGAGAGGGATTGAAGAAGAAAGGCATGGGGTTTGGAAATTTAGATTCCAAAATATGTTTATCAAAAAGCAGAAATCAGTTAGGCCTAGATAGGATAGTGGTCAACTGAACAGAAAATCAGGAGGTCACAGTGAAGAAATCCGTGACCTTCTGATGGCGGTCCTTTAAATACCTGGCTGTCCCAAATATATTGGGCGGGCCGCCCACTATTTAAGGGGGCCATTTTCTGGAGTGAGGAAATTTTTCTAGTTTTTCTGTAAAATCTATATGAAAACATTTTCCTCATTTTGCAATCAATTCTATTTCATCATGAATCATCTAAGGCATAACAAACAAACATGTAGTACTAAGCATTCTAAGTTAAATTCAAAAGAGCATACAAATTGACAAATTCAAACTCATGCATAATATATTAAACATAACCAAAATGTATCAAGGAGCATGAAAACATTGGTTTGGAATGATAAAGTTGAAAGATCATCCATGGCAAGCTAAGATGCACATACTAAGTACTAATTTACTAATAAGTAGCATAAGTTAAGACAGATAATCATAAAAGATTAGTAAATAATATAGATTATAATGTCATAAAGCAATTTTTCCTCATTGCTCACTTCTTCATGTTCCTCCACAACTTCTTAAGACTTTTTCTGATTGACCTTACTCTGCCACGTTGCTCATCTTGTAATTTTACTTGACGGTTGATGATTTCGGTTTGGCGAGTGTAAAATGGTTCAAGGTGAGGGTCAATATCAGGTGGGTTTTGAAAGACTTGAGGAACTTGATCGGTTAAGGAATTGACATAACGAATAAGGGAAGGAGTGCTTTCACGCGAGGTCCCTTCGTCATTCCCATAGTCATCATCATCGTTGAGATGAGATGAGGATGTTGATCGAAGGCGAAAAAAGAAGAAGTGGAATGACGACCTCTTCTCATGCCACAATCTCTTCTTGGTTTTCGCTCTAGTTGAGCGGCAAGAGGAGTCATGACATGATCGTACAAGACATATGACTCATTGTTTAACTCGGGATTTTCATTCATGATGAATGTAAACAAGCGGGTTAATAGCATACCATAGGGTAAAAGTAATCTAGCTTGCTTAGTGACCTATTCCATTCGTTTCGCCATGTAGTAGGCAAGATTGAATTTTTCTGAGTGCACAACACAATAAAGCATAAAACAAAGACATGCGGGAACATGATCCTGATTACCCCCCAGACAAAAAACATTTTCCCGAATAATTTCTTCCAAATGTTTCAAAGTTGGTTCAATTTTACGAGTTAGAACCTGATATTCAAGAACATCAATTTCTTCCTCATGACGGATGCGACGAACTTGTCCTTCTCGGTCAATTCGAATAGATGAAATGATGTCCTCGATGGAAGGAGGGTTGGTTTGATATGGACCATCCGAAGAGACACCATATGCCAACTCATCAAGTCTTCATATATCGGTAAAGACACACGCTCCTTCACATGGAACGCCAAGACTTTGAGCAAAATTCTCAAGAAAGTAAGAAAAGAGTTAATTTTGAATAACAAACTCGACAAACATTTCACCTTCGTCAGAATGACTCAAATGATACTGACTATAAAACTCAAGAATAAATCAAGGACACACTTGTTTAATGATTTCAAGAAGACACTCAAACTCGATAAACTCAAACAAAGACCGAACATAGTTTAGATCCGTAAAGTTATCAAAAACCACCTGACCCTCGTGAATGTAACGTTGTTCAAGGTTTCTTAGTTTTTCTCTTATTGGAGGACGGAATTGATGTGAAATTATAGGGATATAGTCTCTAGTATTTTTGTAGTCTTCAGATGATTTTTGCGGCATTGTCACCTATGGTAAATTTAACAAGATCATATATTAATCACTTATACTTGTTTTCATGTTTTGAGTTTGTGCCTAGTGTGTGCCTATATGCAACAAATATAGAGTAACGATTAACTCGACCTAAATATAAAATCCTAAGAGTTAACCCAAACGCTCCTTAGTTTGATTTTGCTCAACCAAACAAGTCGAAAAATACATATGAATTATGTATCTCGAAATTTGTTCATGAGATCATTATGCATGTGTTTAAAAACGTTTTTGAATTGGATTAACAATGCATAACAACAGTTTTATTGTGTTCCTAACGTGAGTGATTTGTAAGATGAAATTGGGGTTTTGGTTCAAAAATAATTTTTCGACAAACTTCATCAATTTATGCAAATCCTATATCTACGGGAAGAAAAATAGAAAATACCCGATTTTAATTTTTGGTGTTCATCATGAACCCTAGACTCAAATCGAAAGAAAATAAGTGAAATGACTTACAATTGATGATCTTTGAGATGTTAGGAATGATTATTGATGTTGATTTGATCTTCAATTGAAGTTTTAAGGATTGATTTTTGAGATTTGGTGGGTTTGTGTTCTTGGTCGTCAATGGCAGCAAGAAAGGGAGTGTTTGTTTTTCAGTTTTGAAATTTTTTGTTCAAGTGTTATTATTTCTGTCTTTCTGGTGGCGGTCCCTTATCATCCTGGCGGTCCCAAATAAATTGGGGGCTGCCTATATGGGGCCGCCCTCAGTGAGAGTTTTTGAACTTGATTTTGACAAAAATTTTGCGAAGTGGAGTGACATTTTAAATTGCATTTCGCGAATTAAACATGCTTAAAGTACTTCGGATGAAGTATTTAAGTTGTCACGACACGGAATGGAACACGGACTAGAATTGAGACAGAAGAATGAGAAGCGTTCTTAATATGATTTATGGAATGTGTTCCATCATTCCTAAACCGAGACGTAGATAGTTAAACGATTCACGTTTAAGGGGTTTAGTAAGAATGTCGGCGATGTTGTCGACGGAAGGCACTTTTTCGATTGAGATATGTCCTTTCTGGACATTATCACGAAGAAAGTGGTGACGTATTTCGATGTGTTTGGTACGAGAATGTTGCACCGGGTTTTTGCTAAGGTCAATCGCGCCCTTGTTGTCGCACATGATGGGAACGTCGTCGAGTCGTACGTCGTAGTCGATGAGAGCTTGTTTCATCCATAGTGCTTGTTGACATGCCTTTCTGGCGCTTACGTATTCGGCTTCGGTAGTGGATATAGCAAGAGCGGTTTGTTTCTTCGACAACCAAGATGTCAAACAACATCCCACGAACGTACAAATACCGCTAATGCTTTTTCGATCCACATAATCTCCCGCATGATCAGAGTCGGCATATACTACGGTTTCTTTGCCGGTCCCCTTAGGATACCATAATCCTAAGTGTGTAGTGCCTTTAATGTATCGGAAGATATGCTTAACCGCTTCAAGATGAGAGATTTCGGGAGCCTCTTGGAAGCGGACACAAAGGCAGACACTAAACATGATATCGGGCCTACTTGCCGTTAGGTATAATAAACTACCTATCATGCCTTGATACTTGGTACTATCTACTGACTCACACTCTTCGTCTTTCGTGAGTTTAGTATCGGAGAACATGTGAGTTTTCATTGGTTTAGAATCTTCTAGACCAAATTTCTTAAGCATTTCTTTAATATATACTTAGATTGATTAAATAATATACCATCTTCCATTTTTTTAATTTGTAATCCAAGGAAGAAGTTAAGTTCACCCATCATGCTCATCTCGAACTCGTCATGCATGATTTTGGCAAATTCATCACACATGTCTTGACAAGTCGAACCGAATATAATGTCATCGACATATATTTGAACAATGATGAGATTTGAACTTTTCTTCTTAGTAAAAAGAGTGTTATCTACCATTCCCATTTTATATTCATGTTTAATAAGAAAGGCTTTTAATCTATCATACCAAGCTTTGGGTGCTTGTTTAAGACCATATAAAGCTTTCTTTAATTTATAAACATGATTCGGTTTTTCGAAATCAATGAATTCCAGAGGTTGTGCCACGTATACCTCCTCATTGATAAAACCATTCAGGAATGCACTTTTTACATCCATTTGGAATAATTTAAAATCTAAGGCGCAAGCATAGGCTAATAATATCCTAATAGATTCAAGTCTAGCAACCGGGGCATAAGTTTCATCATAATCGATGCCCTCTTGTTGGTTGTAGCCTTGAGCAACTAACCTAGCCTTATTTCGAGAAACAATACCGTTCTCATCTAACTTATTTCTAAATACCCACTTAGTTCCTATAATTGTCATATTCTTAGGTTGTGGAACTAACTCCCAAACGTCGTTAGCAATGAATTGATTTAATTCTTCTTGCATAGCGACTATCCAACTTTCATCTCCTAAGGCTTCATTCACATTCTTAGGTTCTATAGTTGATATAAAACAAAAGAAGTTACTTTGGTTTTGGGCTTGTGACCTAAGGGTTCTTTGGTTAAGATTTCCTATGACATTTTCTAAAGGATGGTTCCTAGATTCCTTAATATTGACTATTTCGTCAATTTCTAATGTTTCATCCTCAATGTCATTTTCTAGGTTTTTCTTTTCGGTGACCTTAATTGCTTCTTCCTCATCTAAGTCATCATCCACCAAGGGTGATGTCTTAGAGGGTGGAGGAGTTTCATCGAATGTCACGTTAAGTGATTCTTCGACTTTCCTAGTGTGTTTGTTTAGGATGATGTAGGCTTTACTATTTTGAGAATAACCTAGAAAGACACCTTCGTATGACTTTGGGTCAAACTTGGTAAGGTAGTCTTTTGTGTTCAAAATGAAGCACTTGCTTCCAAACACTCTAAAATAATCTAGTGTGGGTTTTCTACCTCTTAAGAGTTCATAAGGTGTTTTTCCTAGAATGGCTCTAATGAGGATTCGGTTTAGAATGTATGTTGAAGTATCTACGGCGTTACACCAAAACTTTTGTGGTAACGATTGCTCATTCAACATAGTCCTACTCATTTCTTGAAGTGTCCTATTCTTCCTTTCGACCACGCCATTTGATTGAGGAGTGCGTGGAGCCGAGAAGTTATGAGTAATACCATTGGCATTACAAAACTCTCCAAATTGCACTTCATTATCAAATTCTCTACCGTGGTCGATTCTTATTGACACTATTGTGCATCCTAATTGGTTTTGGATTTTCTTACTAAATATTTTGAAGTGATCAAAAGCTTCGGTCTTATCCTTAAGAAATCTAGTCCAAGTATACCTAGAATAGTCATCTACTATGACTAGGGTGTAACGGTTTCCTCCGTAACTCCGTACGGCGGATGGACCGAAGAGATCCATATGGAGAAGTTCTAAGCATCTAGTCGTTGAGACTACATTCTTAGCTTTGTGACTAGCGTGAGCTTGTTTTCCTATTTTGCAAGCATCACAAAAGTGTTTATCAAACTTAAGCTTAGGTAAGTTTCTAACTAAATCCTTAGAGGCCAACGATTAGATGAGACGCATATTTGCGTGTCCTAATCTCCTATGCCACAAGGTGGAATTTTCATCAATCGTTGTTAGACAAATTTGATCCTTAGGCTTATTTCCTAATTTCATCACATATAAGCCTTTCTTCCTAATACCTTTACCTATGACTTTACCGTTCTTAGTGATTTCACTATCATGTTCAGAGAAAGTTACTTTACACTTATTATCACATATTTGTCCTATACTAAGCAAGTTAAATCCTAAGTTATCAACATGTTGTACATTATCTATTTTGAGGGAGTTATTAGAAATCGTACCTTTGCCAATGATGTTACCACGAAGATTACTACCGAAAATGACATTACCTCCATTGTATGCCTTGTAGGTGGAGAAGAGCTTTCGGTTGCCCGTCATATGTTTAGAGCATCCGCTATCCTTGATCCATTCATCGGGCTCCAAGTCGACTCCAAGGCATATCTCACTTGATGCGTGAGCTACAAGACATGTTTCGTCTTTGACCTTCTCATCATCTTCTTCACCACTATCACTCCAAGAGCCTCCAACAAAGGCTCTTTGGTTCTTGTCTTTCGGTGGTTTTGGACATTCTCCAATGAGATGATTCGGGTCGCCGCATCTAAAACATTTTCTATCACTTTTACCGTTCTTGTCATCACGGTTTCTTTGATACGTCTTTTTGTCGTTCCGAGGTTGTCTCACGAATCTACCTCCTTTTTAATGAACTTCTTTGAATTCTCTTACCGCCATGGCGTAATCTTCGTCTTCACTAACCGGAAGTCACCCACTCTTCATCATAGATTCTTTCTTAGCCTTTAATAGCAAGAGGATTTTCACTTTCAACTTTTTCTTTGACTATTTTGGAATCTTTTTGATGATCATCTCATGGACTTTGAGGTTTCCAATGAGCTCATCAAGAGATAGTGATGTCAAGTCTTTCGATCTTTCAATAGCCATGACTTTTTTCCTCTCTATTTAGGATGTTGAGCCCTAAGAATCTTCGTACGTAGTTCTTAATAGATTAACTTCTTCAAGAAGCTTTAAGGCTTGTAATATTAGTATTAAATATAGCAAAAGCTTATCTATAGATTATCTTTAAAAAGGACGAAATGTTTATATTGTTACAGCGTGATCCGTCTCGTTTTTCTCTTCGATTTGAGAGGTCACGGGCCTAAAACGGACTTACGGATCAAAAGTTATGGCCGTTTTACTGAAACCCTTTTCGTCACACAAGTTTTCAAAAAAAATTTCGTTCGGTCCAAAAAAAAATTGCTCGTTCGATCGTCTAGTTCGAACGTCTCGTTCGATCGTCCTCTCGTTCGATCGTCTTCTCGTTCGATCCACTTGTTCGATCGCTTGTTCGATCGCTTGTTCGATCGCTTGTTCGATCGCTTGTTCGATCGCTTGTTCGATCGCTTGTTCGATCTTCTCGTTCGATCCCCTTGAGCGAACCCCTTGTTCGATTGTTTTGATTTCCACTCGTTCGAACCACACACGAATGTCGCTCGTTCGATCGAAACGACTAAAACTCGTTCCTTCTAGTTTTTTTTTTAACACTTTTCGAACCAAAACAACAAGAACAAAGGAAAAACACTAGATCGTTGATTGCTAACAAGATGGTTTGAATGATATTAGATTAAACATAAACCATCTTTGAATCAAGAATAAAAAACAAACACATAATAAAAAATCTAAACCCCCTTTTTTTTCGAAATCAATAGAAAAAAAATACAAACCAAATCAATACATCAATCTTGTAGGCTCTGATACCAATTGTAGGATCCCTAGATCATTCCATGGATGAAATCACAAGATCAATGGCAATAAAAGATTAAACATTAAAGAACTTTTTATTGAAAGAAAAACAAGAGTTGCTACAAAACCCTTAAGATGAAAAATAATAATGAAGTAGCTAACCTAATTTTGACTAAACTAGGTGTATTTATACTAACTAGGATTTGCCTTTGAGGGCTTTCTTTTTGGGCTTTTTACATCTTGGCCCGTATACATAATAAACATTAATTAACATTGTCTTTCGAGCTAGACTTTTGTCTTGTATCTTCGAGTGACCGAAGCTTCTTTGTTCGGGTCCATTTATGTGATCCTAACATTTGGCTTGGCTCATGTTGAGAAGAACCTGAGCAATAGTTTCATCATCTCCAAACATTGTAGGAGTAGTTGTTGGAGTGGTTGGAGTAGCACTTCTTCCATCAGTTCGATCATCAGTACCTTCATTTGGGCTAACAGTACTATCTTTTTCCTTGTCGGTATTAACTTTGGGTCTGTCAGTACTAACATTTGGTCTGTCAGTACTAACTTTTTGTTTATCGGTATTAACTTTTTGTTGAGCAGTACTAAGTGCATCTTCAGTACTAACTTTGTCATCAGCAGTCTCCTTCTCTTCATTCACTACATCTCTTGTCCTCCCCACATCTTGAGCATCTTCAGTATCCATATAATCCAATGTATCATCAGGAAGCTCATCAAACAATGGATTTTTATGGACTGAAGGTTCAGCTTTGGCAGATTTCCTCCCCTGTTTGGATACAGACTCCTTTTGCATCCATCGTCATTCCGCCATGAGTAAAAACAATTTAGTCCCAACAAAAACATTATGTTAATGTCAAATCCACATTAATGTGTTTCAGAAAAGCATTTTTGTTGAACACACAAAGGTATAATATTTTTGAAGGGACCCGAGATAGACATACTCAATCTGTTTGGTTACATTAACCTCTGATTCCGTGAGGATCAATGATTACAGTATAAATACTGCACCTGTGATCAGATAAGATTCAATTCAAAGAACCTCCTTGATAGGTTTTCCTTTCAGGCACGTGACAAGCTAGTTTCCTCTAATACCAAAGTAACAGATCCCTAATAGAACGCCGTTCCACTAGACCAGATGTCCGAATAGACTAACACACTATAAGTATTCTAGCTAATAGAATGTAAAGAGTGAGTCAGTACAATTACTAATCTGCTGAACTAGGTCTCTCTCCGATTATAATTCCTTTTTCCATCTGTTTCCATCTTAATACAGATTAAGTATCGTAGAAGGCCTTTGCAAAAATGATCTGATAAAACATTCATTTGCTTATAAAAATTTGTTTTTGGGGCAACAAACGAAAGTTTAAATCAGAATGCTCTGATGATGTTATTTGGAAATAATCCGAAGGATTTGAAAGTGCCTTGGGAAATCCAAACTTGTACAAGTACATTTATGGAAATCCACTTCACTAGTGGGCGCAGTCCGAAGACCAGGCATGAGCATTCATACGAATACCCTGGAGGTACAACATCTCTTTCCTCAGCATTCCATAAGATCACTTTCACGAACATGAAACAAAAGATTCTTTTTCATATATCAAGATACTTGTGTATAACACAAAAATTTTGGTAACTTGACATTTTTGATATTTTAACACATATGCTCCCCTACATATGGCGTCGATAATCTGAAAGATGTTTAGCACATGCAAGGATGGGACTTAGCATTTTAGAATCAATCGAATCATTAGTTATCCGTTTTACATGTTTAAGTCACATTTTCTCCCCCGATCAAAAGTATGAAACTTGTGAATGGTTTTGATCTAGAATGGACTTAAAATGTATCAATCTCCCCCTCAAAGTATGAGGTGAGGTGAAATACACAAAACTATCACGTGAGCAATTGAAACAATACCTTTTAGAATACCCAGACAGGAAAGTTACTGCATCTATCTTGAATTTGTAAGCAGTATGGTCGTGTTCAATCTTTCAGCAATAGAATCAGCACCAGTAACGTCCTTTTGATGCTGTACCAACTGTTAGTAAAACCTGATCTCCCCCGCAAACAATGACCCTTGTCAGTTTGTATTATGTAAACCCTAACATGTTATGATAAAACAATTGTTTATTAGAAAAATGGTTGGCGGGGCTTTAGACACCTTCTTGTCCTGTGGAAGAATAATGCACTGAAACGAACATTAAATCTCAGGTAAAAGACCGGGTTAACATGTCTGAAATAACTCAAAGCCATAAATAAATTTTTTAATGAAAAAATCAACACAATTAAAACTGTGAAACACTTGATACTCGGAGACCAGACTCATCCTGTAGTATTCCTTCAGAGTCCTCAGTGCTACATTTGTTTAACTCCAATCAGTGGGAGTAGGTGTTGCAAAGCCAGCTCTCGGTAGAAGCCTTTTAAAAATGTCGCCAATTGGTATTTTGTGTCTCCACTAAATATAACTCAACAACTTTCCCTTTCAACCTGCTCTTTGAGAAAGTTGGTGACGGATATCAATGTGCATGGATCGCGTAGTGTAGGAACACTATTCCAGAATAGAAGCAAAAGCACTTTGAATTGTCACAATACATCAGAATTTTGTTGACCTACAAATCCATAGTCCCGGACTTGAAACGCATCCAGAAGATTAGACACATCATCGCTGATATTGAGCGAGTGTATTCAGCCTCTGTAGTGGAGAAGGCAGTACTTAATCTTTCTTGCTTTTTTGGATGACCAGCTAACAACCATGTTCAAGAATTGAGCTGAACCAAAGACACTACTGTCTTCCGTATCAATGAACATCACTGCATAGTCAACATCTGCATAAGCATGTTAGTTCAAAGTCGGAGTCCCTTCGGATGACCACGAGACCGCGTGAATGGTATCCTTTAAGGTATCGAAAGATCCTCTTTATAGCCGTAATGTGCATTTTAGTAGGCTACGGCCTGGTATTCGATGCACACATACAAACAGCAAATAAACATGTCAGGTCACGATAAGCGACTAGAGAGAACATAAGGGAGCCAACCCTGGGCCCAGCGAGAGATGCGTGAGAGTGGGATGGCGGAGAGGTTATGGGGTCTATGTCCGGGGGAGCCGTTAGAGTGGCGGGGGAGGGTGCGAGTCCGATAGGGGTGATGGGTGGAACGGTGGCTGGTGTCGGCGTTCTGCTAGAGGGTGGGTTGGGGGAGTTGGGTAATGTATCGGCTGAGGAGAGGGGGTGGGGTTGGTGTTGGATAGATGTTTTTATATGATTTGTAGTAGGAGATCAGAGTTCTTAGAGAGTTGTAGTATGTTACCGAAGGTAAATTAATGTAACTACTTTGCGTGTTTTATTGTTAAGGGGTGATAGATTTCGACAGTACAATCACATTATTCTCACAAGGCGACAGGATGTGGCTCTGAGATCAAAATGGCTAATATGAGTGTCAATATAGGTTATGCACATAGTACGATAAACCAAGCTCTCTTCGAACAATATTAGTCTCAAACTGTGCAAAGTAACACTAAAAATAGTATGACATCTTCATTCCCATCATCTGACCATCTTTCGAAAGTTGGATAACTAGTTCGGCCTATTCACATACAAAAAATTAATGCACAAATCTAATTGGCCCATATTAGTTGTACTGCAATGCTTCACATTAGGTGAGATCCTAATGCACTACAATGAACTGAGCACATTTGATCCCATGCATCAGCGTGAATTCAATCTACATTGACTAACGCTCAGACAGAATATATTTGTACTCACTCACCATCTATTAGCAAAAGACTGTCTCTCAGATAATTCCTGCACTTTCAGATCGCTCTTTCGATAGTATAGCGCAGATATATGGGCATATATCCGCGATAATCACGACTCTACATGCTATTTTCTTGATTTCTTCTAGTTAAAGATGTCTCAGCCATCGATTTATTATTTCTCTGTCAAGACACGCTAGCATGAGGATCTCTGTCACACCGATCGACGTAGAGTGCGAGAGTGAGTAGCGCCACTTATCATAAAGCAGCTTTCTTAGGAGAAATAGTCCGGTGACATTTCTTATGAAACGCCTTGGCGTAGCTTTATCTACACCGACTCTATCCACGAAATCCTGTAGCTGTAGTTGTTTTAACGGTCCCACCATAAGCAGACAACTTCTATCATCCTTTCGGTCACCCTCGACATCGTGAGATGCTCTAGAAGAGCATTCAGCAAGGCTCTTCTATGCACGTACACCATAGACATGGACTACAGAGACCTCAGATTACATACTGCGCGAGACGATGACGGCAAATGGCAGAGACTGCACAGCCTCGCGAACTGTCATCTCAAGCTACACATATACGATCAGACCGGTTCCATAAGCACAAGTCGATGACGTGACTGCACATGCAACATAGCAATCTTAGCATCTACGCATCTCTGCACTAGCATAACTATCTTCGCCGAGCATAACACTGATTGCTCTCTCACAATCTAATCAAAGACGCTCTACCACTACCTCCGTAACCAATCTTCAACATCTTGCATACACTCCAGTTACACTAACCGAGCTACATGTTACGTATCGATCGATGAGATACGACTCTCACGAACATCAATTCATCATCCTCAGCGCCACAAGAGATACTCTCTGCGTCATCCACATATCCTATACTCTAGCAGCGGAGATGAACTCATAGACACAATATTACTATGCCACTCGCACGTACAGTGAACACTCAGTCCAGCTCACGTCATGCAGACTACATCGCAATGCGGCTTATGACTTCGTGCAGTCTTCTAGGCTTGCACTATAGCACCTCAGATCACAGATCACAAAGTACGAGTTGACGGATCTCAAGCCGCATCCACATGCGCGCTTCTGGTATCTCTCTGTTAGCTGTCTTACCGATATTATAGAGACGCACTGTTCTCATTGAAGTACTTTCATCCCCACACTATCCGAGTCTTTCACTCTGTATGATCATGTACTTATCTATATCTTGCCCATATACACGCCTCTTACGGCATCTGTCGATACTGAGTCAATTTGCCCTCTAGATATACTGGTTCTGTTCTCATAGCTAAGATATCTGTGAGCATGAATTAGCGGTACGCACATTTTTGATCATACTGAATGTAACTTAGTGATTCAGGAATTCATTAACATGGGTTGGACACCCTAACACTCCGAGAGATACTGGTCAACAAAGTACAGAGCGGCGTAAGATCAGCTATTTCTATTCTAGTCAACGCGACTATTCACTACACAGTCTATGTCACCATGTGGTGAGATAGCGTATTACCACTATGACTGGCAGGCACACATCGAGCTACTCTATTCGTCACAGTTCACTGCCTCATCTAGAACTTAACACGTCTATCTACAGTAGCAGATCTTACAATTGCGTTGAGATTGTGTCAAGAGAACGCCTAAATCACAGTACTCAGCGATGCATTCGATTTGGAACAGGCGCCGTAGCTTGCAGCAGTAAAATATATCACGCGTCTGTTGGAAGAGTAATACCGGCCAACTAGGCATCCGTCCTTATGCGGGTCTCTGCACTGGAGCACTCTCAGTCACATTCAATCCAGCACACCAAATAGTATCAATCACGCGAAACTACGTCTCAGCGCTAGCAGAGATCTTCGAGTCTCTCACTACACGCTCAGAGGCATCATCACAAACTAGCCTGAGTACTGGACAATCAATTTCGTACCTAAGTGCGCATGTGTTCACAGCGATGTACTATGCGACCTGACACTGTGAAAGCACGTTACGGCGTGAGAGACTCGTCTGTCTGCGGTTTCTTACATACTCAGATATGCAGTCCACGAACATGGGCATGTGTTTGGGGGGGGGTCTGAGTGCGAGGACTGAACTCTCTGGTTTTGAACAGACTCGGGGAACCCTTCGGTAGGTGTTCTATATGCAGTGAATGTATAGCATGTATGTTAGTGTTCTGTAAAGATTCATGAAGACGTCAGTAATCCTTAGAAATCTTTAGTCTTGAGGAGTGCTGATTGGAATAACTGGTTTGATCACTAGTTCAGCTTGTCGACTTTCACCGATACGGCCTAGTCTCATGCGTATGTGTCACTGCCAATACAGCTGAACGCACATAATTACACTACGACATATTCATTATCGATGCAGTCTTGCTCTGAGTGTTAGCTCAAGCAATTCGATGCTCTCTATGTATGTCATTCGCAGTTCATGGTAGTAGCATGGGCAGTGAATAGACCACACATACCTACGGTACAGCTATATTGTATCTGAGAGCTTCTTATGTAGAGCTTCTATGCCGTTTCCTTTACCACTACAGTCATACGTCAGTCAAGTCTTCTCGGTTAGGAAGCATTGATGATCCAGTTGATAAACAACAGACAGACATCGAAGTAATATACGCGGTATTACAAGGTAACCGAGTTTCTCTGTTCACTTAGTGCACGACATCTGCGTCACCAATAGTGTCATAACTACGTAAGTGACAACGTCGTGTTATTGTCTGCGAGTCAATGATGATACAGACATAGTACGTATATACTCGGCAGTGCTTCCGATGCAGAGCTGTACTCAGCGGTTCATACTCCATTGCGTTCTACTCGAGCTGAGAGCTTATCAGCCCGCGCAAGTACACGAGATGATCGACAAGTACGCGACAGCGAGTAACCATACAGGAGCTTCTGTACTAACATCTGAATTCTAGACACACACGAGCTCAAACGCATCGCGTCGAGAGGTAGTACTATCTACCTATCTAGCGTACACAGACACCCTCGTTCTCATTCATTTGTGACTCTCTACTCTGAATCATAACGCGATCATTCACACATCACTAGCCAGTTAAACACGCAGTCTGAGTGATCTTATTCTACATACTACACATCTTCATCACCAATTATACACAGCTTCTGACAAGGAAGATATTTATTCATACCTTTTGTTCGACATTAATGGCGCTCATAACCCATTGACGCGAGAATCTCTCGATGTAATAATACAATCTTCTACTAACCAAAACTCAATCTCCACTGGCAGCTTTCCTTCTCGTCTTAATACTGCTTTCTGTAACGATCAGCTCATATGGAGAAACTCAAGACAATATCTGGAGGGTACCCTCCATTCACATGCGCTAATGTATCCTCGGAAAGAACTTCGACTACTTGGCTTTCGCGTAGACTCCAGTCTACTTACGTTGGATAACTTGTATCGCATTGGGCAGATCAGAGCGAGGTGCGCTTCTACGCTATGTCATGCGCTGACAGAGAGATCGGTATCCAAGGAGTGTCTGAGTGTTAGATGATATTCAAGCATTCAAGTGTAAATTAAGCTCGACTGACTGAGGGATTTTTCGACATGGCGCAATTCTGTTCTAATGCTCCCGAAATTCTAATCGATCTCAATCGTCGTAGTGAGCACATAATAGGACACTAAGAACTGGTCGTTGTTGGATTGATTTAAAGCATGGGATAATCTCGCTAAGCTGACGCTAAACGATGGTGAAGCTTGGACTTATCCGATGACCATCAATTCTCGAGTTGAGCTGGAAGTGTACCAGGCGATTGAGTTCTAGTCTGATGCCTGCTAAGTCGACGATACCAGCTATAGAAGCCATTAGACTAGTGGAAAATAGCGCATTTTCGACATATCGTAGCAATAGCAAGGCGATCTGTGAAGTGCTACACCATGAAATCCATGATCGATTCGGAATATTTGCAGACTGATCAGTGTACAAAGGCCTTGGTCCATTGTCCGACTAAGAAACTACTTCGCTAGACTCAAAAGAGTATCACATAGTTGCGGATGTGGATGCTTGTATTACCTACGACAGCAATAGCAAGACTCGAGTAGACTATAACCTTCCATACTACAGTCTCACCCTATATCGTTCTTATAATCTAGACGCTTATATCCGAAATGATAATGCTTAGCTGCATAAGTATTGCGACAGTCGTATATCCAACAATATCTTACTGATACCTGAATGACCTTTATGCTAGCAAACTAGATACATAGATACGTGCACGATCACGCGTATCCATCACCAAATTTATATATAAAACTTAGTCCATTCAGATTGGCTTGCATAATGTCTTCAGAGCCTGAAAATGCCGTAAGAACCAGATACCAATAGAACAATCTGTACACTCGAGACCAAGTTGATTACTGTTACCTACATTTAACACAGTGATTAGAGATGCCACTCGAAGGTTCCGTTAGTTTAACATCTAAAAATACCAGAGATCCCTATTGGAACCTGCCTGTCGATTACTATAGATTATATCGATGCAGTCTAAGCACCTAGGCAGGACCATAGTTATCATTATACATTGGGGTCAGTACAACGAAGACATTCGGGGGTACGTTCTATTCAGGACTATGATCTATGACTTAGCACATAGACCGTAGTATATAGAAAACGGACAATGCTTCTCGCTACTATAATGAAAACTCGATTGAGCTAGAAAGTGGGACTATTTCCACAGAGAAGCATTGCTATTATCAACGAGGTGTTTAGCTAATGGGTCTACCTGAACAGCACTGCTACTAAGAATGGTGTTTTCCATTGGACGGGGCATTGCTTTCTTGGATCAACACTAGTCTAAATAAACCAGAAGAAGTTCACCTTTGCGTAATAGCTCTGCTGCTGGCGGTTAAACATTCACAGAACCATCAAGCACTCCATAACCAAACAATCAGTATGATTAGCAAAAAACCAAAAGATTTGTTACATGCACCCACATAACATTGTTCATCTTTGAAACAGAAACGAATGTTTAACAAGCCAAATTAAGTACAATCGAATTCACTAAGCTTGTATGATCTAGTTATAACTCCTAGATACAACCATAGTATCTATCTATTGGTGGGCTTGAACTTATATCTACTCTAGTCCGCCGTTAGCATTCTATTGCTGACAGCTAGACTTTCACAATCCGGTACACGATAGAAACTAAACGGTGAAGCTTCCTCAAGGAGTTAGATGCTCAAATTCATTCGGCAGATGCGGCATGTCTTCAGTGATGTCTCGCTATGATCCACAGGCTGTGCGGTCACTTAGCCACACACCAGTTCCGTCTGAACTGACATATGCGTGGTTGCACAGCACCACACTACTAACTTATTCTAGGCTTATACGGTTCTATATGGCAACTTGTTTTAGAGTTTTGATTTATAGTGATTAGGTCCTATGATGCTGTGGTTCTTACTGTGATAGACGTTACGATTGCTAATACACTAACGCTCACAGCTTCTTAGGTAGACTGTGGGTGTGTGAATATGCGTCCGCCATGTTCACAGACACTATTGGGTGCTTGGAATATAATTAGAACCAAATGTCCTGTACATTCACACATGAGCAGCATGAGCACACATTTATGAGGTGTTCCACAGTAGACGAAGTTCGAAGTATGACCTACTCAGCATATAAATCTTGTAAAGAGACACTGTTACACCTAGCAAGCTTGCCTTATATCAGGCTGGTATTTTCAGTATTGAAAGCAACTAAGCATTTTCATTGTACGACAGTCACAAGACATGATGTGTACTTATTCTGCTCTTTGCACAACTAGACATACATACCGTCTTTAATGCTACAGACACTCACGTTTATGCAAATTACCTTAAATGGGCCATCATAGGCGCGCGATTATCTCTTTTATCAAAGATGCCGTAGAGTGTAAGTGCGTACTTTCATCTGACTTCTGTCTGTTCCTCATAGAGCGCTGTTAGTGTCACACAATCCTTCAATTATCTAGAACGAACACACACGATTCACATACATGACTCTTCTCGATGCATGTTGAGTCTCTGAGCTTAATAGGCACATAATATCCTGATAAGTGTCATCTTTCTCCCTTGAAGTCTTTGAGTGAGTGCTTTAACTGTCTAAGTATTTGCTCGGAAAGTTTGCATAAGAGCTCACTGCTAGACAATTATTCACTACATCACACTTAGATATGAGCAATATATACTTATGCTGTGCGCAACTATAATTATGTTAATTACTTCGACGTCTCTTTGTATTGGTTCATGTCTATAGTACGTGAGTCAATGGGGACATGTCTCACAACAGCAAGTAGTTACTTGCTTTCTCTAGCTTAGTGTAACGAGGGAAATTAGTTGTTTAGCTTTTGCAAGATTTCCTGAAATCAGTTATCAAGAGCTTCACGTTTCGTTATAGGACGTAGCTTTGGAGATAAGTATTTCTTCGCTAATCTATACATTGCTTGTAGATCTAAGATTCTTTCAGTCAAGCAACTGGCATGTATTTCATACGTAGTAGCGGGATCCACACAATAGAGCGGTATCTGTAAGTGTCACACATACATACTGTTTGATGCAGATATCTTTTTATCCTAAACACTCCTTGGCGAACTTTCTCAGCATCATACTCTTCATGTGGTACATTACACACAGACTTAGTTTGCACTTACTCGTATCGAGAGTCTAAGTTCTTTTTACTCAGAGTACAGACCACGCAGTATGATCCATGTGAGTTGACTCGCTACTCCAACTTCGCGAGCAAAACACTCTGACTCAATAATCTCTTCTATCATCTTTTCGAATATAACTGTCTCATGATAGCTCAGCTTGGATATTGTTTTAGTTGATAATGGGACTCACCGTACAATTAAGGTACCCTATGCTGTAATTCTGTTCAGGGAGGTAACCAACAGAGTAATCATAGCCATACATCAAACAGCATCCTACTTGTCAGAAACTCATCTGTCTGGAAACTGCTATGTGTAGTGAGCATTCATTTATGCATAACCTATCAATATTGAGGCAAAGAATACAGCATTAAACTACTATTCGAACACTCGTTCCATTGAGACTTGGACTCTAGGATCGACTTCTTCACCGATATCACTCTGAAGGTAGTAGCGCGTAGCTATGCGTCTGATCTCTCCTTAGCTTGACAGCTTGTTAGCTCTCTACATATCACTTTGTGTCAGATTTCAAACAGACTACAGCATTAACGACGGCTGATCTCAAGAGAGATGAGTTCCATGCTCTCGTTTATAGTGCTACTCGAAATTCTATTTAACTGTAGAACACATATCTAATACATTTTCAATCTGTATCGAAAGCAAATGCAAACAATCGATATATGCGTCGTACGAATTCACGAAATTACGTTAGTTAGTCTCTCTGGTTTGTTATTCACGTATTCTCATAGCGTTCAAGTTCACGATCACTCAATAGTGCGATGATTCCCATCCATGGTCGACATGCAGATCTAAGTACCTCTTCACTAAATGCGCCATGGCTTCGAACTATCCACATTAGGGGAGCACTCACAATATCGGAAGTATCATTGATCACGTGACGATGATAGATGCAGATATTCTTATGCATATTCTAAAAGCACCGAGTCTACAGGACTAAAAGCTACATACTCATTCTATATCGCATTGAAAGTAGATTTTTTCTTCGTCTAGCAGTCGATTCTTGCTTATAGAGTCCATGCGTAAACACATCCTATACCTGATGGTCATCGGTGCCGAGGACTTTCCTTCCGCCTGCACGATCATATTGGCAAAGGCCACTAAATCTATGAAGAGGGTTTTCAACACTTATGCATTCATTATATCTACTATCTGTTGGAATAGAATCATCGTGTTGGCATGTTATCATAGCTACGTTTGGCAAGCATATCTCGAGTGTCAATTTTGTTTTGTAGAATAGGTCAGTTTTTTAAAACAATACTCGTGTACTCAATCTAGGATATGTTACGTATCATACCATAGCTACGTTTCATGAGCTCTCTCTAATCAAACAACTATAATACAAATCTATTTTCCGCAATTACATTCACATATTCGTGAAGTAAACTGCAATATGCGTGTTGTTCTTTCTTCTGATATGAAGATTCCTTCAAATTGCAGTTGAAAAACTACACAGTCAAATCAATCTTTTTCAGTTTGCACGAAGTTCAGCGTTAACGCTTACCTACGGCCTACGTAATCTCGACTTCTGGCGGCTCTGATCTCTTCATACGATCACAAAAACGAGCATTGGTCTTTACAAGTAGTTGCTCAAGAAGTTTTACGTACCTTGTGGGTAACTACTGACGAACTGACTATTACATTGGTCTTAGACTTAAGCCATTAATACGCATGATAGCTCTCATCAGACATTCGATGAAGGTCTCTAATTCCATCTCCATCTTTAATCTTATGGCACAACGTCTCTAACTAGACTCTATCGCGTCTGCATTTTCTGAATGGCTTTGCAATCAGTCAGAAATCCTAATTGCTTAGAGGGACGAAACATATCATAAGATACTTGTATCAGACCTGAGGTTCATGTTCTCTGCAGTTCTTACTCTTTTCATTTGGATGACATACTACAATGCTGAGGTGCATTACGTCATAGACTCAAGAAGTCTTCCACAATAATCTCGGCATAGATTACATCGAGAGCTATCAGTGATAGTTGTCATCATCTCAGTACTCTGGAGGATACATCAGGAGTCTAAATGTCTTTTCGCTGGCGATAGACGTAATCAGCATACATCTACATGATTACAACCTGAGTAGCGAGTGCCACATAGCTCAAAGATTTGAATTGAGCAATTAGCGTGGTCGTAGTGTAACGCATCATATGACCTACTGGCACTATGATCTAGCGTATATTTCTACTATCTGTAGACCTGGTATATGCAGCGGTGCGACGCTTTGACTCCTGATGAAGCGTCCTTAGTCGCAAGTCATTTGTTTTGGCGCTTACTTTCATGGCCTATCGTCTTTGAGTGCATATAGCATTGCCGTGAGGATATGGCTTGAAACTTTGTGATGTTGAGGCATTGTTGTCTAGTACTCTGAGCTCGCCAACATGAATCTCGTTGCTTAACTAATTGTTATAGCAGATATATAAAAAATTGAAACGATAATACTTCATCAATTAGAAGAACTGGATCGTCCGCTTCAGCTTTCATCTTCATCTAGATCTGAGAGAATCTGCTATCCTTTCCAGAGTCCTGTCAAAAGATGCAATCTGTAATTCTTTCTATCTCTCCTGAATCAGATACTTATGTCTTGCACATATATTAAATCAATTTATCGAGTTGATATAGTCTTGCGCGAGCAAGTCCAGCGTCTCAGTTCGTCTATACGGCATTTCTTACAGCTGCTAGCCACTCATCACTCACGTTCTACGCTCTGCATTTGTAGTAACCTATCACCTGCGATGCCTCGCAGCACATCTATGTCTTTACCTAACTCTCTATCCTGAGATCCTATCTACTAGTTAACTGGTTCCTCGAGTAACGGAGATAGAGCTGACCAGTCATCGACATACCTTGTATCGCGATCAGCTATATTTGAGGAAGTATCCAGTTGAATGCAAGACGTTGTTCGAGTTGTGAGGGTGGTCTAACATGCTTACAATGGATACACCACTTCAAGAGAGATATAGCTACTCACATCGAGTCATAGTGGCTTCTTAAGGTCTAAACGCGTTCTGTCGGATGACTCGACTGCAGCTAAGGTGAGTTTCGGGACTAGAGGGAGTTTGGAGGGGAGTATGACGAGAGAGCAGGTGGTGCAGTAATTGGAGGCTCTAGTAGCCAGCTCTAGTATGACACAGTATGGCACAACTAATACATAAAGCAGCGAGAACGCTACTTCCATGCTTAGTCTTGAGAGTCTTTGATAGGCATGATTGCTACTATAGACTTTTGAGATGTAGTTATTGATTCTTATACATAAGGTGGTGCTTGATGATGTCCATCGAGTTATCTCTGTTTCCATTATAGTTTCATCTGGATACTTACTCCCTAATAAGGTGGCCAACGAAGGTATGGTTTGGTACAGCAAAAACTTGGGTGTTCATGATTTTAAGATTTATTAATCTAGAAATTGAGTATCTCTTCGGTCAGTATGTGTAGACTAGTAGTTCATGCGATCATTCGTGATCAATGAATATAGGCTGATCACAGATATACGACGTATGCTGTGAATATCTGTTCACAAATACGATCATATCGAATTCGAATTTCGTCTTCTCAAGCATGCAGACAGAAAAGTCGTTATCGAGTGTTTCTATCTGTGACACTCATCCAAATCTCGATCTGCACATTCCATATTGTTGAATCAGATCCTCACTATTATCAAAGACCTGATTCGCTTCATAAGCATCTCCCACCTTAGTCCAAATCTCCTTGAGTGTACAAGCTCACTTGTATTCGTGATTAGAGGTAGTGTGGTTTAATCATGTGTCTAGTAAGGCGTGAATCCGAAGACAGTGTCGCGATGATTCTCACTAGGCGACTACAGATAGCGAGCCATCCTACGACGTCTTGAGTTTCGCGTCTTCACTTGATACTTTATAGAACCACGGTCATGAAGTATTTATCTTATGCTCTTATTCCTTCTCCTGCTAGGTGTGGGTGCATAATGGACAACATCGTCTCGCATTATCTCTGGAAGTCAGTAAGTCTGCTAGAGGTATCATGCAATCACAGGGGTGATGGTGTAGAGGTGGCCTGACTATCTCTCGATACAGACATTCAGTAGGATTCCATGACTCTCAGCTTGCCGCAATGGGCTATATGCCTCCGATATCTAACCTGTTGTCTACTTCACTTAGAGCGTCTTCCAAATACTACGTGTAAACAGTCATCTTTTACCAACTTTCAACCAGACAATCTAGGACTGACGATCGCAGTATCGGTCTACTCTCTGCAGCATATAGGTGAGGTTCTTTCACTTGGACAGCGTACGCTATTGAAAATATTCACAGTTATACGATTTCACGTCACTATGCGGATCGGGTTTTATGGAACATATCACCTTCTTGCCCAAGTCGAGCAACTGTATTACAACTATGAACCTTGGAGCCCCTCTGAACGATGAGTTGCGAATTGTTATGATGTAGAGTACAGCGAGCTATCTGATTGTAACCCTCTTCTCGACATATTATCTTGTCTTGATGGTATCTGTCACACAGTAGCCAGGGTATACGAGCTTGGAAGCGGCATGTTTCACACTAGAGTTGACGTCTAGGTTTGCGGGGTTTTGTACCGTTGCACAGAGGTAAGAACTAGAAACACTGAGAACTAACTCATTCTATGATGAACAAACCGACTTCTAGTTACAGACTCGCAATTCGTGAGTACATAGTCTGCGCGAGTCACATCCAACGCGTAAATTAGCGGTGGTTACAGAACGAGTGCATCCAGGTCAAGTGATTTGACTCAGAGTAGTCGACAATTGAGAGATGTAAAGGAGTCAGTGTAGTTAGGCTAGGGTCATGCGGGCTAAAGTGTCTCGAGCTACTAATACGAACAAGAAGTGTGATCCATTACCTATCTCTCTGATATGAAAGACTGCTGCCAATTTTTCTATGAAGTCTTTCGTTCGCCGACCAAGTTATTGTCTCATAAGGTAACTTAACAGCGAAAGAATGAGTCTCTATGATTGCAGCTGGGAAAATAGAAGGTGGTGCTTCAAAAAAAATTGACTGCGTCCTCGGTGCCTTCTCCTGCTAGTTCGACAATTAGTGCTACATACTTATCACTTCAACGAAAGTCGGACTAGTACTCATGTTGTTGAATGCGCTAGAACTTTAGCCGATGTTTCATGCTCGTTTAGAATGAGAAGCAAAATGCAGATTGCTACTGTTGCAGCTGAGTAATCTGGCTCCTCACTCGTGCATTCGCCAAGCTTTGCTGGATGACTCTCACAGAAGTTTTTCAGATCATGCTATTCGATTCGTTTCCAATAGCACGACAAGCGTTTCACGTGCTAGTCTCTATCAATAGCTATGTCATCGGTTCTACCTTTGTTGAATAGTCCCGTACCGAGTGTTTCGACAGCATACGCGATCTCTCTTTACCAATTGATTCCGACCAAATCTCCTTCGTGCACGTGACGTTCGTAGATATTTGCACATGTTGCAGAGTCTGGGTTGCCAAGCGTCCCTTCGATGTTTCTAGGAAGCACTATGAGTGTCGAATGTATTTTAGCTTCCTTGGACCCGATCCTCCTTAGCGAATGCATCAAGTTTTGACGTATTGAACTCGCAACTCTGTACAACTCGACAGTTATATTGACCTACTACGTACTCTGATTTTCTAATCAACTTAATCTGCCACTCGATCGCTGCAGTCACAGCAGACCAAATGTCAAATCTTATGTTACTGTCGGACATCCAGTCGAGATCAAATGGGTGCGAGTTCAGATAGATGGAATCTCTTCTCGAGACTAGATTTCCAGAGCATTCTGCTCATGCCATATTGGTGTTCGCTTACTTCGTGTCCTCTCGAAATTCGTATCACAGATAATCGCACTCCTGAGTTCGTAATGACGACTCATAAAACCTCGATCAATCCCAAAGCCCAGTAACATCTAAGCTAATTTCGACTATCTCCACACAATACAAAAACCTAAACCGGCGTAGCGAAATGAAAGCGAACAAAATTACAAACATCAGTCCCATCTGAGCAAACGGTGACATTTGCATAATTCAATATTCTATTATGTGCGTTTGACACTGACATTGAGCGTTCGCATATAAGAACATCACTTGCGTTCATAGTCTTGACATGCAATATCAATCAAGATAACGCCGACACTAAATCTGTATTATCAAGACAAAATCAGCGCGATAAAACCTTTTTTTGTTTCCTTTCCGAATATATCTGACAAGTACAACTACACTAAGCAATTATCTCTCTCTCTGTACTGTTTTTTGCGAACACTTTCTACATTACATCGTCTGAGAGAGTCTTTGTACAGAGACGTGACTAGATCATTGATCGATAGATCGATCACCAATAGATGCATTTAGCCACGTAGAATTGTTCAGACGGACAATGCACATCTAATTGGCACAATAAAGACTTGCGCGCATTAAGAACGTTATATATCTATATATTGCACAAAGAAAAACAGAGTCAGTATTTCTACATAGAGTGCTTTAACGCCTTACAAAATATATGCACTTAAAACACTTAACTACAGAAGTGGATGCGCTATACTACCTAATATTTGACTAAACTGATGCGCTGTATTCTATACTGTATATTCGAGACAGCACTATCGCGCATGTTGGAGAGGTACGCTGTGTCTTTACTGCGGGCTTTAGCTTTTTACATCTTGATGCACATTCGTATCTGCCGTATAACAGTAACTACAGCCAAGCTATTTCACTGAGAAAAAACCCTATGAGTCTATTCAATGTCCGACACTAAGTTATCTTCTCTTTAATATCAAGATTGATTTCGTCTTCCGAGGTGACCGAAGCTCTTTGTCTTCAGGTACACATTTATGTGATCCTACCGAAGACATAAAGAAATAGAAACGCATCAGATCCAAGACACATAAGAATTCTATGTGTCCGGCTCGCGCTAGCTATCGACGAAAGAGCACCTCGGTTCCATTCGGCACTAGCTCGAATGCATTCTCTCCCCGAGTGACTCTCAGCTATTGCGGATCTTAGTCTTCGTATGATGCAACAAGCTAGTCCGCATTGGAGCTGGGAGATTGACGCGAATGAAGCTAGAGAGCGGTTATATGATGCTATGCCTCACTGTACGCTTATGACTGTCTCAATTTCGTACTGACATCGCTAAGCTACGAATGCACTCAAGCTATCTCTCGAATCTTATGCTACAACCAATCTATACTGACCTAAGTCTTCTAACATTCACATAGTCTCATATTTATACCCTTCCATCGACATACCATCCCTAATATCACAAACTCCAACAATTTCTCACAGTTCGCGCTATGTTCGCGCGTATGCTACGAACTCAGATCCCATTGCTTTACAACCAAGCATCTGTCTACGAAAGTTAAATCGTAATCCCGTAATACGATTAATAGATGATCATCGAGGCTGAAAGATCGAACGATCACTTGACCACTTGCTACACTCGTAAGTAGAACAACAACGATTGTTCTTGCTCTTCGCATCTTAGCACTTGATTACAGGAATGAAAGAGAGGAAGAAAGAACACAACACCACTTGAAAACAAGATCAACAGGTTGTAGTAGTATCAAGATAATGTGTTTTTTGAGAAGACAAGCAAAGAAAGAGAACACAAAAACAAATCTAGAAAAAATGTGGCAAGAAGAATTATCTGTTTTTTTTTCAGATGGGAAGTGGCCTTTTATTTATAGGCGACACAAAACAAAAAATATATTCAAGTTGCTAATAGCTATGTCACCCCGAAACACCCACAAAACACAACCCGGCGGAAGTCCCCTTACACATATAAGGGGGAATGCCACAAAAAGCTGAGCATATAACAAGGATGGCCATTCCGTAGATACTGACGCAATCGCATTTGATTTATGTACCTTGAAACTCGAGGTTCGCATTGACTATGTGTGAAGGTCACTGATATCCAAGATATTCACTGATCGTTACGAGAATCAACATATATTCATCATAATTTGGGGCCAAAACTTTGATATTCGTTCTCCAATAATCTCTTTTACCTTAATTTTACATACAATTACGATTCCTCTAATTTAATGAATTCCCAAATCCGCTTCTCTGACTTTTTCTATAATTTACTCACTTAGGTGAAACTTACACATCATAACTATCGATAAAGGGTTCGTATTTGATGTGCTGGGTTATGCAATAGAATGACATTATGCAATTCATCACGATTCGAAGCAGTACGACTTGAAATTTGTTATTGTTCACTTATTTTAATATTGTGAAGCATATACACAATGAAAGACATTTTTAGTTAGATTAGAGTGAAACCTTATTAGATTCTTACTCTGTGTGGCAACAATGTATCACATTTCATACAAAAATGTCAACAAATAAAATCCCAATCACGAGCGATGCAACAGTTGATAATGACATACACAAGAACGGATCCTCTTCGAATGATATTGAGTATTTAAAACAATAAACACCATACTTTGAAATCTACAAGAATCAAATAAACACACAAAAAATCAAAAACAATAAAACCTTTTTTTTTCTTTCCGAAATCAATAACTAAAAAAATACAAACCCAATCAATAACATCAATCTGTAGGGTCATAATACCATTGTAGGATCCCTAGATCATTCCTGGATGTACAAATAGATCAGGCAATAAAGATAAAAAAACATTAAAGAAAACTTTTATTGAAGAGAAAAACAAAGAGTTGCTACCAAAAAAAAAACCCTTAAGATGAAAATAATAATGAATTAGCTAAACCAAATTTTAATTTTATGATGACTAAAACTAGGAGGTGTATTTAACTAACTACTTAACTAGGATTTTTTTTTTTTTTTTTTTTTGCCATTGTAAGAGGAAAGGGAGGGGGAGGGGCATTTTTTACCTTTATTCTTCATTTTTTCTCTTCCTCTTTCTTTTTTTTCTTATTTGGGGTTGGGTGGTGTTATTTTGGCCTCCTTTTTTGGTGGGCTTTTTTTTTACACATTTTTTTTTTTTTACAAAAATTTTTTTTTAATAAATTAATACAAAACAAAATTTACAATAAAAATCTCACTAACAATCTTGCTGATCTTAGATCATTTTGTGGTTCAATCTTTTATCTTTTCTTGCATCTTTTGGTTGGGCTGATTTTTTTTTTTTTTTTTTTATTTTTTTTTATACCCAAATGTCTCTTGGTTTACCTTTTTTGTTTACGTTCTGTGGGGCCCGTATACATAATAAACGATATCATCCAATTAAAATTAGACATTGTTTTTTTTCGAGCTACATAAAAATCAAAATAAGAGCAAAAACAAAAAAAAAAACTTTTTGTTTTATGATAATCATCTTCCTCTTTACTTCTTTCACTTTCGTCTTTCTTAGAAGTGAAACCGATATGGAGCTCTTCACTTAGGCATAAAGAGCGCTATCTTCATTGTGGTCTTTCTTGTTTCATTCAGGTCCATTTATGTGACCTAACAAATGTAAGGAAGAAAAGAAAACCATCAAAAACACAAGCTGCAACGACAAAACAAACCCATATTTGTATAGTGGTTTCGTCGGGTTTTTCGGCTGGTGCAATCAAAAACATAAAGAATGGTATTTCGGCCGAAAACGAGGCAAAAACCTCTTCTCTATAAACCTGCTTTGTCTCTTCTTCTGTTAATATTTTCTCCTACACGTGACTAACTCGTTCTCTTCCATCCTCTGGTTACTTGCAACTCTAATCCTGTTTAACTACTACTATCTGTTCCTACTGTATCCTGTACGACTTTTGGACTACTTCCAACACTAACTTCACACTTTCAGTATAATACCACACAACCACCAGGCCACCACCCAATCTCCAAATACCACAAATAGTCGTTCAACTGCACCCGCGTACACTTCCACACCCACTCCTTCATCATGAATCCACTAAGGAGGGTGTTCTCACAAGGCTCCCTAACGTTTGAATCTCAACCCCGAAACAGCCTCAGCCGCTCCACACAAATACCTCTCGCCCCCCATCAAACAACATTCGCTTACATGAACTTATAACACATCCTTTTCCTGTTCATGACACTGCATATGAAAAGCCAGGTCTAGATGTCAAACCAAATCCTATCTAGAAACATCTAATGACTATGACTTCCCTAAGTCTTTATATATTACAATTCACAAGATATTTATAACCCTTAGATTGAGAACATAACAAACTAAATTCACTAAGAACACCCACAATTTGACACTATTGGATACTACACACAATCTCAGATTTACACACAACACTAAGTAAATGTAATGGAATATATGTGATCTATGAGGATGAAGAGAAAAGATCACATTGACAAACAAATCGTTATGTAATAGAATAATAATAACGTATTGTTCTTTTCTTCTCCTTGCAACTTGAATAGCGGAAGAAAGGAGGAAGAAAGAATATAAATCACTTAAACAAGATCAAGAAATGTTAGTGATCAAGAAATGAGTTTTAGAAAGAAAAGAAAGAAGAGAGAAAAACATAATCCTGAAAAATTCGAAGGGGATACTCAGATGCTAGTTGGATAACTGGCAGTAGTGATAGTAAATCTACAACTGGTTGGATTTTTACACTTGGTGGTGAGGCTTTTTGTTGAGGATCAAAGAAACAAACATGTATTACACATTCCACCATGGAGGCTGAGTTTTTTAGCACTTGCAGCCGCGGGTAAGGAAGCAGAATGGCTAAGAAATATGTTGTTAGATATAGAGTTGTGGCCACAACCGATGCCATCCATTTCCTTACATTGTGATAGTCAATCAACACTATCAAAAGCATATAATAAGATGTATAATGGAAAGTCTAGACACATTAGCCTTAGACATGCCTATATCAAGGAGTTAATATCGAATGGGATAATAACTATTGAATATATACGCTCTTGTAAGAATCTTGCGGGTCCGTTTACAAAAGGTCTTTCAAAAGACATAGTCTTTGGAACTACAAGAGAGATGAGTTTGAAACCCATTGAGTAAAGTTGGCAACAATGGGAACCCAACCTTTACTTAGACTTAAATCTACTTAAAGGTTCAATGTGGTAAAAACAAGTTGTTGATTACCAACAGGACACTAATTTAGTTTAAATACTAAATAGTGACTAATTCTTTTAGGGTGAGTATTTGTACTCTTAATGAAGTGTACCTTTGGAAATTGAAGTGCTTCACCTATGTGGATATAAGGAGTGGTGCCGCTCCTACAAAGGTGAGTTACTTTTAGAGATATCCATGAAACTGGGATTAGCACATGGTCATAATAGTGCTACCATGTTATTGAACATCAATTAACATGTTATGTGTGTTATCTTTCCGAGTTTAACACTAAGAATCATGGCTCAAATGCTATAAAGCCGCCATTGATTCCGTTAGGCTATTTGAAGGATATACGCTATGTTAAGGTTCAAAGCGAAAGCCACCTTAATTTATGTATAATATGTTGGATATTGTTAATAAAAACCCAAGTGGGGGATTGTTGGAACTTATGGGTTTTTGGTATGTGCTTAATTACACATACCATTTTCCATTCTAAACAGACTTAAATGACCAAAAACGTACCAAAAATACATTGTATTTGTATGTTTGCATTTGTATTGTGCAGGAAACGGATATTCAAGAAAAGGAACAAAAAGAAAGCCAAAAACAAACAAATCCAAGCACGGGAAGGAAAGAACCAAGTCAAGTCAAAGTCTAAAGTCATCCACATGAAGAAAATACAACTTGAGGGGCTAAAACTGCCAAGCCTAAAGTTGTATTACAAAAGATTAAAAAGACAAGGGCCAAAACTGCCAACCGGGCAGAGATTACAATTAAGTTATAAGACTTCAGGGGACCAAACTGCCTACTCCCCCAAAAAGTCTTCTTTCCCGCCCAACAAACCCAGGTACAACTTGGTGGTCGTCCCATACCTTCTCCCCTGCAAAACCACTTCTCTCCCTAGCCAAAATCATTTCACCCACCCTACTACTTCCCCCCAGCTGTATAAAGTCCATGTTGGCAATCCCTCTCCATTCCCAAAGCATTTCGATGGTTGAGATTGTCTCCAAAGAAGCTCAAAAGAAATCAAAGGCTGGGATTTGCTTTAGACTCTCCTCACACAACAAGCACACTTGTTTTTATCTCTACAAAGAAGCACAAGCTGCAAGTCCAAGACTTCGGCTATAAATAGAGCTTTTTGTAAGCCTTTGAGGCATCTTAGTTTAATCTAGTTTTTAGTTTTAATAACTTAGCTTATTTTCAGTTATTTACAGCTTTTATTTCACTGCTTTGTAACACTTTCAAAATTAATGCAAGTTTGAAGTTTTTAAATCAATACCAGTGTTAAGTTTCTTAATCATATTGTTTTGTGTTCAAAAAGCTCTCACCACAGCTTACTTATAAGCTGTTTTCATTAAGTGAAAATAAAAAGTTAAGTAGTTAAGAGAAAATCACAAATATCACTCTCAAATATACCACAGCTTATGTTATGGATGATAAGCCAGTTCTGGATGTGCTTATGGACTCTCACTAGCTTGTTTAATACAAGCTAGAGCTTGTAGACCTTTTGTTTAGCCCTGTTTTGAGCAAGGCTGTTGTAAGTTTCTTTTTTTTTCTCTTATTTCTCTTAGATACTGCAGAACTGCTTATAGTGCTTATTCTTGATTGAAGTCTGTTTATAAATGCTTTAATTTGTTATTTGATAATCTGTTTTTAATCAGTTTGAAATAAAAATGATTTTTGGAAATGTTAAGGGCTGTTTTGAACAAGCAGTACTAACTCCAAGTTAGTACTGCTAGTTAAATTTTTAGGATTTAAACCTAGCAGTATTAACTTAGAACTACCAGTACTAACTCCAAGTTAGTACTGCTAGTTCATTTTCTTGAATATCAAAGGTAGCAGTACTAACTCAGCACTAGCAGTACTAACTACAGTTAATACTGTTAGTTAGAACTGGTAGTTCATTCTACCTTATCAGCTTATTTAAGATTTCCTTAGCTTTTTAGAGTAAATTAAACTATTTTCCTTTGCTGTTTGCTTATTTAAGCTTATTTTCCTTTTTAAAGTATTCTCAATAGTTTATCAGTTTTAGTTTTTTAGCTTATTTGTCATTTTGGTTTATTCTAGTTGCTTATTCCTATTACTAAGTGCTTAGTAAGGGTAGGGGAACTTCTGTTTTAGCTTGTTTGCTTATTTATTGTTTCTTTGTGTTCTGTTAGCCTAGCAGTACTAACCTTAAGCTAACAGTACTAACTCAAAGCTAGCAGTACTAACTCCAAGTTAGTACTGGTAGTTAATACTGTTAGTACTGTTGTTAGTACTGTTGTGTTTATCTTGTTAATTTAGCTTAATTGTTTTTTTTTGTATTTACTTATTTAGAGTTAGTTTAGCTTATTTAATTTGTCTTAAGTTTATTTGAGCTTATTTGTGTTTTAGTGTAAAAGTTTTAAGTGTTTTTGCCATTTCTAGCTTTTATTCTTGTTCCAGCTTATGTTCTTTGTTTATTTTTATGTGCATTTTCTTATTCAGTGTTAGTGCCCAATCATTCCTTGTCATATTCAAACATCAATCATCAATCGTCTATCGATTTTCCATTCCAGCTTCGTTGGGACATAACGACCCGGGAACACTCTATACTGCTTTCGGTTTCATTGCTCTCGCGTGATTTCGTCCCTTGTTGTCTATTTATACATGTTTGTATTTGTTTACACATTTAAGGGGTGAGTTCGCGTGGGTCAATCTTCATTAGATGCTTTAATATGTTATGTCTTGATTGTCATTATCTTATGCTTGTATTCTCATATATATTGTCCTTGTGACCATATATGACTTATCTATGAATTTCAATGAACTTTATTTATGCTTCAAAATGTGTGGATTAAATCTTTAAGATATTTGTCATGCTATACTTGCTTGCACTTGTACCTCTAATCTTGTTTTGTAGCAAACAAATTATCGTAAGATCGATACCTTGGTGCCCCGAACAAGGGGGAGCTTACATCAAGGGGGAGTCTTGTATTGTCGATTTCTTTCTCTCTACTCAACTCAACGATCAACCTTTTTGGATTCGACAAAAAGAGGGAGAAGTAGAATTAAACTCATTAATAATTTATAAACCTTCAAATGTTATACTAAATGAGTTTATATTTTGTCATCATCAAAAAAGGGGAGACTGTTAATACAAATAATGTCCAAAAACGTTATTTATATTTTTTGACCTCTCAGTGTTTTGATAATAACAAAATGTGTAAACGTTTATGATAAAATTAAATGTTTATAAATTACTAATCATAAAATTCTATTTCTAGGATTAATTACTTAAGGTATGGATAAACAAATCATTAAACATGATTAGTGATCAAGAAAATATTTTTTCTTAAATCTTATACTTCCACATAAATGTTTTTATAAAAATATAAAAACAAATTATTTATTCATTAAAAGAAATGTTTTATTAAAAACATAAAATTTGAATTTCAAATTTCCCCCCCAAAATGGAAGGTTCCATAACAAATACAACTTTCACCACAAAAGGACAAAAAATTAAGCGGAGTCTAGCGGCGGCCCCCTTATAGGGTTGGTGGCCCCCTTATATACAAGGGACCATCGGGACCGGCGCCAGCAACGGTCATTTTTTTTATCCCTATAAATACTGGGCCACCCCATTTCAAAAACAGACTTCCTCTTGCCAAAATTCTATCAGATCTAGTTTTCTCTCTTTTTCCTTTCTTTCTAAAACACATATCTTGATCACTAACATTCCTTGATTTTGCTGGCGTGTGTGATTTATGACGATCTACTCTCTGTGATACTCGTTATTATTGTTCTCGTTCCATGCTCTGTGTCCAAAGCTCTCACCTATCCCGCGATGATACACAAGCTCGGACATTGTACAGCTCCCAACACTCAACGCCGGCCCAGCCGGGATCGCGGGACTTGCTCTGCAAGTATCAATCACTCGCGGACTTCATTCCGCTGCACTTTTCATTTTGCTCCTTGATACTCCCTGCGTCGCTTAATTTTAAAAACACTTTTGACTGTTTTTTTCTTACTGAAAAACTAGAACATTAGTTTTTGCGATACACATTACCTTTACTTTTACTTTGGTGATGGTTTATAGCCTGATGTTATGTTTTCATATCATTATACAAAATCCACCAAAATATTGAGTGGCCCACGGGGTAGTTGGTACTGGTAGTATTGTTTAGACTTTCAGAACTTGGCTGTACTTCATTCGAGACCTAATATTAGCAAGGAATAGATGGTTTCGAAAGGCATTTTGGATTCACCAAAATAGCATTATGTGTGTGTTTATCGACCTTTGTTCATTGACTTGTCGAACCTCTCTATGTTATAAAAACCCTTTTTTGCACTCATCATTAGTGCAAGATACCCCTAGATCACCCTTGTTGAGCCAATATATGTTTTCACCCATTATCATATGTTTCTTACTCATTTCGCCTTAGACCAACCTTATAGTCTATATTTATCTTTGCGATAGAGAGAGTGATATTTCTGCTACTTAAGTTATGTTCAGGAAAATGGTTTGAAGATTGACACGTACTTTAAATGACACATCATTTTGATCATAGAGGACCCCCCCGATATTATCACTTTCGATACTATTTATCTCAAGTGGGGGGATATGTGATATGTTATATACAGGATTATTGTAAAAAAAGAGAAAAAAGGGTGGTGCAACTATAAGCCACCTAGTGATCTAACCCCTGATGTTGGTTACGTATTACAAAACCAACTAAGTAAAAAGGTGGTGTAACTATAAGCCACCTAGTGATTTTGGAGGATGGTGCAACTATAAGCCATCTGATGTATAAAGGTGGTGCAACTATAAGCCACCTAGTGAAGAATGGGTTATCATGCTCCGTAAGATCTCGTTATTAGCTAACCCATTATGATGATAGGATCATATTTTCGCACTCGAAGACTTGGACCATGGATGGATAGTAGCCAGTTATGGATACCTTAGATTATATAAGACTATTTGTTTTGTGTTTCTGTCTTAACACTAATTAAATGTGCATCCCATGTCTATCCGACCCTTTTTATATCACTAATAAAACATTCTTTTGTGTTTGTCACTACATGTTGCCTTTAAGAATTGTTTAGACCCTAACTCTAACTTGGTTGCAGATTTGTGTACTTCCTAAGCTTATGATAGAATACATGCTTATCTACTTTCATTTAAAAATAATTTAAAGGTATGAAATATAATTGATTTTGGTCAGTTTATAAAAGAATGACAGAAGGTCATTCCAGGTCATGCATTTGAGCAAAAATTTTAATTTTTGATCAAATTTAAAGTCGGAAAAGTGGCGTTTCACAACAGGGTAGTGCAGGTGCAGGTGGGTTAAAAGGAGGTATAGGTGCAGGTGGGTCTACACAAAGTAGTGTAAGTGCATCTGTGTCTAAAAGAGTTATATAATAAAGTGTGTAAATTGTTATTAAATAAAGGGTTAAAGGGTGAAAATTGTTAGATTTTAAAGTTTGGGGGCAAAGTATCACATTGGCACAAAAGGGATAACGGGAAAAAGTTGATTAATATAGTGCCACGTCAAATTAATTCCGTAAGAGTGTGGAAAGATTAAGAAAAGATTTGTATTCTTTGAAAAAATTAATAGTTGAATGTAGGGCTGAGCAAATAGACCGGTGGACCGGACCGGACCGGAAAACCGGACCGACCGGACCGCGGTCCGGTCCACGGTCCGAGGTTTTGGACCAATTCGGTCTTCGGTCCGGTCGGTCCGGTCCGGTCCGGCCAAAAACCCGAGATTAAGCCTTATAGGACCGGACCGGACCGAGGACCGACCCGGACCGGACCGACCCGGACCGGACCGTACCATTTCGGTCCGGTCTACGGTCCGGCTTTTTAGAGGGTTTCGGTCTCGGTCCGGTCCGGTCCTAGCCGGTCCGGTCCGGTTTTGGACCGTTGCTCACCCCTAGTTGAATGCTTACAAAAGAAAAAAGTAAAACCTTCGATTTTTTTTCAGACCATCAGCCATTTACATAAATACGGAGACCATTGCCAAGAAATATTTTTTTAAAAATGTTGCTCATTTAAAAAACTTAGAAAAAAAAAAGAAGAAAAAATCAATTTGTTGCAAGAAAATAAAAAATCTGAATATCAACACCTTTTCTGTGGCATCACTCTCACACTCACTCACAATCTGACAAACAAACAGTCACACACCAGTCAAAACCCCAAACCAAACACTCTTCATCACTCACAAACATCTGATCAAACACCTTAATGACAACCCCAGATACCCAAACCCAACAATCCTCATCATACCCCAAACACAGCCGAACACCCTCCTTAATCCCCTCTGAACCCGACAGTGCTTCTGGAAGCTTCCAAAACGATGGCTATTTGAACTCATTTGACAAAGACACTAGTAGTCTAGATGAAGAAGAGGAGTTTGGGTTCTCAAGATCTGAGTTTAGACAAAGTGTTGTAGTTGGGAGTGTTAAGTACTATGAAAGACATGTTTTTTTGTGTTATAAGAAACCAAGTGTTTGGCCACCTAGGATTCAGGCTGCTGAGTTTGATAGGTTGCCTAGGTTGTTGTCTGCTGCTCTTACTGCTAGGAAAGCCCATATCAAAAGACAGGTTGGTGCGGGTAGCTGTAGCTGTTTGTTTTTTAATAAAAGCGTTTGGTAACATAGGTGTAGCTGTAGTTATATAAAGACGTGTTAACTTACTTTCTAGGTTTTTTTGGTTTTGGGTTTTTTGGTTCTTGTGTCGTGGAATATATGTTTCTAATATCTATGACATGGGTATTACTAAAGTGAAATGTTAAAGCTATGTTTGGCGAAATTACTAGTAGCTGTAAGCAGTAGTAGTTAGGTTCCACTAAACAATAGAAGTGTTCTCGATGTACGAGGCCTAATTGGTATTCCGGCGGCCATTTTCAGACTCTTCCCTCAGACCTTTGGGTTGCCTTACCACTAATCCACTAGGCCACATTGAAGATGCTTTCACTAAACTTAGAGTATATCTTGCAATTACCATTGGGGCATTACCCCCGTGGTATCACTCCCCCACAGTAAATGTACATTTGACCTGTTATGAAGGGCTTTGGAGAAGTACGTCGTGATGTCCTGGAACAGGTGCTCATTGGCGCTTGGGTGCTTGGGCAAGGGTCACTCGGCACCCAAAAGGGGTGCAACAGGGGCAGGGGCAGGGTTTCCCCGTTGGTTAAAACCTTTGGAGAATATATGTTGCAATGAATGTCATGGGAATTACTGAAATATAAGGTTTTCAATAAGTCTAATGACTAAATTGGTATGATGTGGAATGCTAACATTTGTCCTTATGATGAAGGGCGTGTTTTGGAAGTATCACCATGTATTATATATTTTTAGTATCTTAAAGCCACTTCTTGGAACTGCATTTACTATGCACAATTTATAAGTCGGAGGGGTATGGCGGGCTACATCATACCTCCCCCGTACCCTGTACACAAGTAGTATTGGGTATTGTGTTGCTGTCTTCGTTGTTGTTGTACAAAGGGCGTGTTTGGGCAAAGGCTAATTGAGGTGTGTAGTGGCTTATGGTGATATCCAAATGTAATATAGTTACCCAAACACTGTTTCCAGAGGCTTGTAAAGTGCATTTGGCATAGCTAGTAGAAAAGCGTACTTTGCAAATGCATAAGCCCTAAATAGATGTTTATGGCTAATTTAATATTGTTAATGTGAAATCATTTGCTTATTGTTTCTAGAATTAAGAAGTTTGGAACAGGTTGTTTGGGATTAGGTATTCTAAAGTGCTTGTCGGCTTAATTAGATGGTACCAACTTGCTTGTGGTTTAGTGCTTATTTAGAGTATATAAGCTGTTTATCTAAACTCTCAAAGCTGCTGATCTGCTTATATGCAAGCAGGTAAGCACTTAAATAAGCAGTCCCAAACATTCTCTAAGAAATTTTAAATGTTTAGAACTTTAGATGAAACTACTTGTGTGATCATTTCAGATTAAATAAGCAAATTTTTTAGTAGATAAGCATTCCCAAACACCCCCTATGCGGATTACCTTTTGGCGAATTTGATTGCATTTGACATGTGTGTGTTTTTGAAGTTCTTCGCATGTTAAATTATTGCTTACTGATGACTGTTTAATTGTTAATGTTTCACAAGACTCGTCTGACTATATGTGAGGGATATGATGGGACCGAGACATCAAATGGAGACGTATTAATCTTCCCAGACATGATCAGATACAGGTAATTTTACATGAGAATCGTCATATACTCATAAATTTATTATTATTATGGCAGAATCCATTCTCTCTGATGAATTTGACATTATGTAGGCGATTGACACATTTTGATGTTGACACGTTTGTGGAAGAAGTTCTCGTAAAAGATGGTGAATGGCTGCCTGGAAGTCCCGAACCACTGAAAGGATCATACATATTTGTGTGTGCTCATGGAGCAAGGGACAAAAGATGTGGCGTTTGTGGGCCTGCACTCGTTTCTAGATTCAAAGACGAGATAGAATTACGTGGTTATCAGAATAAAGTGTTTGTTCGCGCCCCTGTTTTCACTACATTTGAGGACCAAGATATGCAGGAAATCGTTCATCATAGTTTTATTGGATCAGATCATTCAGGAAAGTGACTGGGCATTGGTATGGATATGTTATGCCTGATGATGTACGTACCTTACTTGAGCAACACGTAGAGAAAGGAGAAATTGTAGACTTTCTTTGGAGGTAATTATTCCTATCCCGGTATCTTTTTGAGTTTCACTTGGTTTTGTTAGGCGATATGCAGTTACTCTCTTAGCATATTTGATAGTGAAACATATTGCGGATAAGTGGCCTTGAAAGTAGAATAGTGTAAAACAAGACCTTTTCTTGTACTTTGGAGGCACTAACGCTTTCTGATGTATGTTGGGGAAAAAACTGAGTAATGTATAACGACTAACGAGGTCACCCAACTATTCAATAGTTTTTACATCAACGCCACCTAACCACTTAATACCAAATCTGGTAATAAAAGATGCTGAAAGACAAAAAGTAAAGGGTATTTTTGTTTTTAATTGCATCATCCTCACTTATTTGTCGCTGAACCTTGGATAATAAAAAATTACGTTTACTAGTATGTTACCCGTGTGTCCCATACATATGATTGGAAAATTCTTACACGTTAAAGACATGCAAGTTTCCGAAATTGATTATCAAGAAGAAGGCATTTGATGGTCACAAGAGGACAACTATGGACAATAGACAAGAAAAATGTGATGGCCATGTGAAGCTAGACATATCGGGATTGTTGTTTATAAACTTTCTTCGGTTGGGTAGAGATAGATAGACAAACTGATGTATCCCATGTGAAAGACTGAATGTTATATACCACCTATCTAATGATTAAAAATCATAGGCAACGAACCCATTATTTCACCTACACCATAAGGTGTAGGTTTCTTGCCATTGAAATACGTTTTTGAGATTTTATTTTTCTTCAGGGGACAAATGGGTTTATCAGAAGAAGACCAAATAAAAGCTCAAGAACAAAGGGTTATAGCAAACGGTGGTGGCAACATCGAAAGAACACATACCGACGGTGTTTACAGCCATGCAGATGGGACCAACGTGGAGGATACGGGTTGTTGTCAGGCAAACTCCAGTAATTCCGCCTGTTGTCGTAGCTCTAAACCACCGTCTGAAAATGCAGCAAATTTGAATCTTGATACGAAGAGTATGGCTGAGAAAAGAAAGGGGAACAAGAATCCTATATCAATCAATGGTGGTAGCAAATCAGCTCCGACACCACATAAGGTTTGTACTACGCCAACATGGCTCGAGACATTGGAGAGTGAAGATGTGTATGCAGCTCTTGCTCTTATAGGTGCTGCAGTCTCGGTTGCAGTTGCTTATAACTGTTACAGACAGTTGGGCTGATTGCGTTTTTGTGTTTTTAATGTGTGAAATATCCGTTGCTATCAATATCGGTTAAAAAAAAATATGGAATCAGGTGTCTGCTCCTGATTTTTTGTTTGTAACCTAGCTTTTGTACAACTTTGATCCAGTGTTCTGCTGGATTTGCAATCTGAATAAAAGTGGCTTGCATTGCGTGTTTTCAAGCGATTTACATAAGTTTGTCAGTATCATTATAACGCATGAATCTAATCTAGGTCGTTCAAAACCTCGTGTTTTATCATTATGGAATAAATTTAGGTAATTATATATGATATTAGGCTAGAAAATCACTGAGCTTGGCTCAAGTCCGATCTGGGGTTGAACCAGTTCTAAACAATAACCGAAATGGTACTATATTGTTTGGTTCTCGGTAAAAAAGTTTCAAATTTTCTGTTCCGGTCCAGTCTAATGCACTTCATATATGCCAACTTTAGTAGAAAAACAACACATAGAATAGCTTTAAAGATCACATAATGATACTGCTATGAAGATGGTAAAACTTGATAGTTTATTGTGCTTCATTGTCGTCGACTATATCCGACTTTTGAGGTCAAAAAGAACTATTAGCCGGTTTCTTTTAAGGGGAATGACACCGCTGGTCACATTCACCAACGAAACGAGTTCATAAATATACAACATAAAGTTACAAGATATTTAAATAGTTATCATATACGTAAGTGCAACAAGTGAATCATCAATTCCAGCTTCTATGCAGTCGTTTCCTTTTGATGTTCATTTCCGTTTGTCTTAACGTCAGTTTTTTTATCGGTAAACCCGTTCTGGATCTCGAGCTTATGGAACTCAGTTTCTATAGTTTGAACAATTTTCCGCTCTGTTAAGTTGGGTTCAGGGAACCCAACGTGAAATGAACCTTGCTTGATCGGGACCCTTGGCTTTATGCCTAAAGCTTCGTCGTTGATGTAATTATAAAGCTGCTGGTGAAACCCATGGTCCAAAGAGAAACAACAATCTTCACCCGTTGAGTTTCTAGCGTACTTTGATGATCCGGACCCTTGTCTTCTACAAAAATGGGGCAGGGCTTCATAATCCATTATCTGCGCATTTCGAGTAAATGTAGATTTAGTTATAAAGATTAAACCATTCTTGACCCCCACAAGAAGCCTTTAAAAGACTGATGCTTATACCTTCAATAAGTCATCTTTACCACAACCCGGTAGCACTTGAACTTTCTTTCTTGTTCTTTCTTGCAGAAGCGGCTTCACAACCTGTGAAAGATTCAAACTTTAAGATGCATGAAGAGAATCCCGACAATTTTCATTGATGATGAATCCAAATGTCAAACCTTCCAGCATGCAGAAAATACATACGGGGCATTGACAATATAATAAGTGTCTGTCTTTTCTGGGTAGTTCAAGTCATCGATACTAGATATAACTGTTAATAGCTGCAACAAATTATAAGATGCATTAGTCCCGTGACTGTCTCAATGACTTGACCGCAAATAAAATGCTAGTAGAAGAAAAGTACCTTGATTTGATTGAGATGCGAAAGTTTGAGCCCGGTCATATCTAGAACCTTGACACAAGTGCTTATATGCCGCTCATACTTTTTCGTTGCAGATGGCTTCATTGAAACAAGAGTCAGCCTCTACGAAGCTAGTGTAGATTTTATTCATAAGGTCGAAACTATCATAGAAACTTTGAACTTACCAATATCACACGGTCTCTGTATTCATTTATCTGGATGTGCGATTGAACATAGTAATGAATCTAAAATAGACGAGAAAAACACTAATAAACATATACACACACATCCTTTTAAAGTATTCGATTAAAACAAGCGTAATCAGATAACTAAGTGAAAATGGGCCCGATATACTTACAGAAGCTTTGTCATATGTGCTTAGCCCGACCCCAATGGCAATAACAGGTCGCCCCTATATAGTATTGCAAGAAACCAGAAAACCATCAGGTGAGATCACAACGATGTCTTTAGATCTAGTTTCTAGTAGAAAACTTACATCTTTTGTGTAACCCGACATCCCTATAAGTTGTGAGTCGCGAACCGATCTGTAAAACTCAGCAGGAATAATTGGTTTCTGCACATATGACCTTAAAGTTAGCGATCTCGATTACATTAAGACATGTAAAAGTCTGAAAAAAACTTACTGATAAAATTTTGTCGATATCATTTTCGATCCTCCAATTTAGACAATCAACAAGCTGAAAAGACAAGATATCATCAGCAGGCTGTAATGTGATAACGAGTTTTAAAGTTCTAACGAAAATGAGTTTTGATCTAACCATGCTATAGGCTTTGGAGATGTTTCCATCTCGTGCTTTTAGAAACCTGATCACCATCTCAGTTGGATATCCTTGATGCAAATTCTGGTAACGAGTATAAAAATTAGAACAGTATCCTAACAAACGCACAACAATCAGAAAAAAACAGCTTAACTAGCAGCCATGATTATACGGGTCCGTAAAAGTTATTCCATAATCTAAACTTATCTAACTTTAACACGTTCAGCTAAAATTTTGAAACTTGAAATTAACCAAAAGTATCTCATTTTACGCGATATACAATAAAAATTGGCAACTAAATAAAAACAAAAAAATTTAAATTGGGGTCAAATTCGAAATCGGACCCCTAAACAAACGAATTTCTGAAATCATAGGCATAAGGCATTTCATCAATAAAAATATAAACTTTATTTATAATTTGGTAAATCAAGATCCAACGAGGAGGTGTTTGTTTAAGCTTATTTGAGGTAACTTACTATTCATGATCTTGGTTTTTGGGCTTATTTTTTTGACTTATCTTAAAATGGAAATAAATTTACAAACCGGAAAATAAGCCGGAAAAAAGTTATGCTTTGTTTCGGCTTATATAGCGGGCTTATGTCTTATTTGATTTTCGGCTTATGTTTCATAAGTTCACTTTTTGTGGCTTATGTTGGAACTTTTATAGGCTTATCATGTCATGATAAGCTTATATGAGCTGAAAAGTTTCAAAATAGGCCACAAAAAGTGAGCTTACGAAACATAAGCCGAAAACTAAATAAGCCATAATCCCGTTATATCAGCCAGAACAAACAAAGTCAAATATGCTTAAACAAACACCCCCTAAATATGAATCATTTTATATAACAAATCAAAATGCTGACTTCCAATACATAATTTAACAATTCAAATCACCAAAAAACAATAAAAAAACCAAAAAACAATAAAAAAAACCAAACCTCATATGTGATCCTGAGTGATTCATCAACTGCAAAAACATAAAAAAATTAAAAAAAATCAAAACTTTATAAAAAAAAAAAAAAACATTGGGTCTCAAATATATATAAAAAAACCAACTTGATTCAACCAAACTCTGAAACTGCTTAATCATATCTTGTGTAATGATCACCATTACAATAAATAATGGGTTTTTCAAGATTTTAAATCTTGATATAAAAAGTTGGATTTTTTTTAATAAATATGATCTACACTCCTTCCTCCATTAACACATTAACAAAAACACACAGTGAAAGTGTGTTAGTGTGTGTAAGAGAGAGAGAGAGAGGGATGGTGTGTTTGAAGAGAAGTAGTTGAGTTAACATGCGTTTGTACATATAATCTTTGGTGACGTCAGCTGCCATTTTCATGGCGGATCATTTTAAGGTTTAATATTTTTAAGTAAAAATTTATTCTTTTACCATTAATAGTGAAATAATGTTTCATCCTTGCCAAATTAAAGTTTTATCGAATTTATCATCATATTGCTTTTAATTGAAATAAATATTACAAATTTTAAAGAAAAAAATTAATTAGTTAGTCAAAAATAAAATATTCATTTTGCAAAAAAGTAAAAGAAAAAAAACAACAATAAGTATGTTTTCTTTAAACTGTTTATTTTTTGGCGAGAATGAGTAACAAAAAACGAGTGCACCATTTCGTATTATAATCAATAAAAAAATAATTTAGCGATAAGAAATCGCATTTTATTGGCAGAAAGTATATTTAATTTTTTTAAATTAATTTTATGCATTTCAAAATGAACACTCATTAGCAAATAAATAGACAGAGAGAATTCCTTTAATCCGAAATTAACTATTATCATTTTTGTCTCGAATCAACTTTTTTTTTTGTTTTTTTTTGTTTGAAGTAAGTCTCGAATCAACTGCTTGAACTAGGATCCGGTTTTATCAGAAGCTGGTTTTAGTTAAAAAAAAAACGACTAACCCGTGAACAGAGAGCTTGATCGAGTCAATTAAAATACCGGTTTTCAAAAGCACCATTAATAATAAACATTGCTTTATTTTAAAATTAAGGATAACTTGTTTACAATTATTGTAGCCAATTGGCTACAATCCTCATTAAAAATACACAAGAAATAACCCAGGGACCCACAAACAGGATTCAGAGACCCGCAAACAGTACTCATGGACCCACAATTATAGCACAAAAATGTAGCCAATTAGCTACAATAAATTGCACTCCCTCCGTCCTAAAATTATTGTCCCCTATTGACTTTTCAAGTCTTTTTCTTCCAACTTTGACCTTAAATATTTTAGTTTGTGTTATATGATACTTAATGGAAATATACGAATTGATTAGTTTTTAAATGTATTTTCATTGTTATAATTTTCATCAAGTATTATATAACACAAACAAAAATATTTAAGGTTAAAGTTGGATGAAAAATACTCAAAAAGTTAATAGGGGACAATTGTTAGTTTTTTTTTAACGACACTTTATTAGCAAAACTAGCAAGGAGCTAGAAAATTACAAAGTTACAAGATGATGATTTTTTAACCAATCAACCCAACTAAACGACACTTTACATCTATACCGACTCCAATAAAAAGAATACAAAACCACGTCTTCAAAAATAGCCGCCTTAGGTGGAGAATCCACGCAAAAAACACACTTATTACGGAAAGACCAAATTAGCCACCACAACCGAAACATACCCCTTCTAACAGCCTTTTATGCTTAATAGGCATCCTAAGATTTACAATCCAAGATTTCCAATCATCGAACGAGCGTACTTCCATGAAGTCCACATCCCACCAACGACAGATCTTACGAAAGTTATCTTTAGCAACATGGCAATCAAAAAACAAGTGACTCGACGATTACGTCACTCCCCTACAAATGGGGCAAAGAATAGACGGAATGTCTATACCTCTACGGGATATATTAAGGCGAGTAGGTAAACAATCCAATCTCACATTCTAAGCATGAATGTTTACCTTGATTGGCACCGCTTTGATCCATCGAGTTTGAGAAGAACGTCCGGAAGCCTATTATCATCAGTAACCTTTCTAACCGAAGCTACCGAAAAATCACCCGATCCTTCTAACGCCCAATACCACCTGTCAGGCGAAGCTCCAAGAACTACACCTTCCATGTACGCCATCAAATCTATCAACTGGGATTGCTCCACTCCACTTCTAGGGGCTCGACGAAAATACCTTAATAAACTCTCATGCGAAAGCTTAGATGCCACGTCTACCTTCTTGTTTAACTCCAACGCGTAGAGCCTAGGGTATCTTTGTTTCAACATCATATCTCCACGCCACAAATCATCCCAAAAATATGTATCTACACCATTGCTTAGTTTTTTCTGCATAAAACTATACAAATCAATACCTTGCGTCTACAAAATCTCCATCTCCTGGACTATACCACTCCAAATGGACTTATAATTAATCATATCTTCTGTAAGTTTTATCGAATTTATCATCATATTGCTTTTAGTTGAAATAAATATTACAAATTTTAAAGAAAAAAATTAATTAGTTAGTCAAAAATAAAATATTCATTTTGCAAAAAAGTAAAAGAAAAAAAACAACAGTAAGTATGTTTTCTTTAAACTGTTTATTTTTTGGCGAGTGGCAATTATTTTGAAACGAATGAGTAAAAAAAACGAGTGCACCATTTCGTATTATAATCAATAAAAAAATAATTTAGTGATAAGAAATCGCATTTTATTGGCAGAAAGTATGCATTTCAAAATGAACACTCATTAGCAAATAAATAGACAGAGAGAATTCCTATAATCCGAAATTAACTATTATCATTTTTGTCTCGAATCAACTGCTTGAACTAGGATCCGGTTTTATCAGAAGCTGGTTTTGGTTAAAAAAAGGGTTAACCCGTGAACAGAGAGCTTGATCGAGTCAATTAAAATACCGGTTTTCAAAAGCACCATTAATAATAGACATTTTTTTATTTTAAAATTAGGGATAACTTGCCTATAATTATTGTAGCCAATTGGCTACAATCCTCACTAAAAATACACAAGAAATAATCCAGGGATCGAAACAGAACTCAGAGACCCACAATTATAGCAAAAAAATGTGGCTAATTTAGCTACAATAAATTGTAGCTAATATTTCCCTTGTAAAATTAGGATTCGAAAATTTAAAATAAAGTAAAACTATCATTATGTAAAATATAAGAAAAAAAAAGTAAGGAATAATACCATGTTTTAACTAAACTATGTATTTTTTGTGTGAAAAAAATATTTTAAGAACGAGACGATTGACAGAATGATCGACATATATGACTGAGTGAAAATTGCAAAAGCTACATGTATTGAATTAATCAAACATAATCGTAGTAATGCATTAGTGTAGGTTGTCTTAATATTTGGATTGCATTAGTGTAGGTTAAGGAAGCTCACAAAATGACTTGGTCTTGGGACATAGACATTCATAGTCCTTGAAAAAAAAAGTATGGACTTAATGAAACGAACAAGACGTAGATATATATTCCTATTAAGCTGTTTGACGATTTAGTTGAAGCGGAAAATTATTAATGAAAAATCACATAAAATACATTAAATTAAATTCAGATATATTTTTAGCATTTGCGTGATATATCATTATATTTTGTAAGTTATTTACGTAATTTGACTAGCTATAAGCTCATTTCAATGAGTTAGAGCTTATAGAAGCTTCTGACTTATAAAAGCATCCATAAATTTATATAACAAACTAAACTTATTTTGAAAACTTAAGCTCTAATAAGCCCTCTCTCTAAAATAGCCTAACTTTGACTTGAAACTTAAGAAGAGAAAAAGTACTCCTAATTTTCATGATAAAAGGTCCAACTTCTTATAAACATCAACTTTGGACCAGCTTTTAGGTACAAAATCTAACATAAACGACTTTTCGAAACAATGTTTTTCACTTTTTCATAGAGTAAATTGCATAAATCGTCCCTAAAGTTTGACCAAATTGCATGTTTCGTCCCAAATGTTACGAAAGTGCAAGAATCGTCCCCACAGGGAAACCTTTTACTTGCACCAAAGGTTTCCCTAAAAGTTTCCTCACAAGGACGATACTTGCACCAAAGGTTTCCCCACAGGGACGATTCTTGCACTTTCGTAACGTTTGGGACGAAACATGCAATTTGGCCAAACTTTATGGACGATTTATGCAATTTACTCATTTTTCATATATTGTTCACGAAGCAAGACAGACAAATCAACATTGTCGGTACGAGATTTTGGAAAAAAAAATTCATGGTATAATAAATAATATAACTTTCATATTTAATACCAAAAAAAAATAAAAAATGCAGTATATGTCATTGGGGTGGTGGGATGAAGGATAATTCGTTACGTTGACATAATAGATGCCGTTAGTCTTACATGTCATTGATTGTAATGTCCATAGAGTAGCTACATTGCATAAAACAATTTAAGTCTTCATATTTGCAATTTTTAAATTTTGGATCTTAACATCTTGCTATTATAAGTCCTTATTATACATAGAAATGAGTAAATTGCATTTTTGGTTCATGTGGTTTGATCAAATGCTGGTTTGGTCTTAATCTTTTAAAGATGCAACGATAGTTCTCATTTTAAAGTTTAGCCTACATGTTTGATATCTGGTCAAAGTTAAATGATTGAAATGCCATTGGTCGTTTTTTAAAGCGATAAACAAAGGGTATTTTAGTCATTTAGTTCTGATCAGATATCAAACATGCAGACGAAACTTCAAAGTAAATACTATCAATGCATTTTTTAAAGAATTGGGATCAAACTTACAATTTGACCAAACCACATAAATCAAAAATGCAATTTACTCTATAGAAAATGTTTGTCTTGGTTTAAATGTTTTTTTTAACAATAGCATGGTAATCATTTCAGGGTTCTAAAAGGCGCGCTATGGCGGCGCTAAGGCTAAGGCGTGAGACGTGGCCTCCACGTTACGAAACAGACCAAGGCGTCGGCTCTAGGCGTGGCGTGAGCTGAGGCGTGAAAAGACGTGATAAGGCGCGAGGCGTGGCGAGTTTTTTGGATTCAACTCCAATGAAAAAAACTTTTTTATATAAAATGAAGAATATTACTTGTAATGATAGTTTCCTAACTTTAATTGTTATGTATAACGCTTTTTGTAAACTCGATATATATGAAATATGATAAAAATATATAAATATTTTTAAATTTTGCGCCGCCTTAAGCCACGCATTAAAAACGCAAAGGCTTCTTCTTAGCCGCTAAGGCATGAGGCTTAGTCATGCCGCCACGCCACGCCTCACGCTATTTATAACTTTGAATCATTTCGTTAAGAGTAAATTGCAAAAATTGTCCATATAGTTGAGTCAAATTGCATGTTCAATCTTATTTTTTTGAAAATGCATTTTTTGACTTTGTGGAAAACTCACAAGTGTACTATTAGTCTCTGGAAAAAGTTTAATGACTAAGTTAGTTTAATAATCAAACTTTAATCAGAAATCAAATGTGTAAGTATATTACAGGGACGAAGAATGCATTTTTCAAAATATAAAGACTGAACGTGTAATTTAACAAAATCACATGGATAAATTTTGAAATTTACTCTTTCTTTAATTAGAGATAAGTTCAATCATAAAATAAATTCACCGATACCTTCTCATAAAATTCTGAGTTTAATTTTTGTATTTTGCACTTGAAATATAGATGAAAGATTTGGATACAATTGATAATCAATCGAAACATCTTAAAAATTGAAATTGGTTTGCCACTACTTCATGTTATAGTAGTTTGTTAGAAGTACATTGTATGTTTTTTCGACGGAACGGTCAATGTTGCTGATTATTAATGTTTTTCAAGAAAATTATAGTCTCGATGATTCATATCCATCGACTTTACAGTTTAGTAGGGGCCGGATCTCATCCCGATAGAGTATCGACCCCCACCAATAACATATCTTTTGACCACTTGTTGAACAATTGATATAAACCTCTTAGATACGTGGTTGAACACAATACAACTAATATTCATAGCAAAGAAAGTCGAACAAAATAATGTTCTACTTATGGAAGCAATATACACAAACCAAAGTTTTATATTAAAAATGTAACATGATTTAGATCTTAAAGGACAACTTATTAGGCAAATAAAGCATACTTCTTATAATGTGTCAATTAGTATTAAGATACATCCAAAGATATATATACTATTGTACCCAAAAGTGTGCACATGGTTGCATCTATATACACATGGTTGCATTACATCTTTATTCTCCACCAAATTGTATGATTAGCTTATCATGTATAGTGTTTTAAGTTTCCCACATGCTTAATCATAGTTAAAGAAAAAAGATGAACTTGCACGAAATTCGTGTGATCGATTGTGTCGTAAGCATGGGTCGATACCCGGATATATGTAAAAAAGACGTTGGCGGGGCCTTTATTCTTGTTCGAGTAAGACTTGGCTTCGTCACGTTTAAGTTTATAAGTAATGGGTCGATACTAGGATCCCAAAAGTATCGTTCTTGATCGACTCATCTTCGATTGACAATTTATGGTTTTTCGACTTTTAGAGAAATAATAGAAGAAAATAGAGGGAATCTGATTTGCTTAAATCATTCTGCAACCACTTGAAGTTGAGCACTAATTTTGTTCTGATAACAAGAATATGTCTTTTTAGGAACATGATAATCATAGTAAGAATTCGATAATAGTAGTACAGTATAGCTTTATGTAACGTGCCCAACCTCCTCAAAAAAGGACGGCTTTACCTGTTTGAGTATCATGAGCAGTGAGTTCAAACCCTGTAAATTTATCGGCCAAAAGGTTGAAAACCAGCCAATGTGTCTCATGATAACTCGAGTTATATACCACTTGTTGAATACCAAAGATCCTGCACTAAGCTTCAAACACCAAAACCGAGTATCGTGCACTAAGCTTTAAAGACTTTTTCAAGGTTGAAATGAACATATTCCTTTATTTTCCATGAGAGATTCTTATGAGAAAATTAAATTTCCCAAGGTACAAAAAGGACCACAAACAGACCCTCAATAATTGGCCACCAGCATTATGCAGATACATTATAGGTGGTGCCATAAAAACCAGAACATGTTTCACACACAATCTACTATATGTACCTTTCAATAATGTTAAAAGTCTTATCAATCAGTTATTATTATAACACGTCTTGTAATACAGAAGAGGTTATACAAAACACGAAAGACACAAATGTAACCAAGAAAGATGACATTTGCAAAACATGCCAACAAGCTTAATAATACTTTCCACAGAAGTATGATGAATATGATAATAAGATTATGTTCGACTACAAAGTCATGAAGTTGAAGTGCAATAAAATAGCCATTACCATTAACCAAAACGAACAAAATTAGCCATCATACTCATTAACTTTTGTCTATTTCTGCACGTTGTTGACGCCTGCAGTGTTCTTTTTGGTTTTCAGAGTTTATGTCAAATACAATTGTAAGAATTGATAACATAAGAGCATCAAAAGCTGTGTATTCCAACCTCAAGTACTCAGATAAGCAGCTTGGATGAGCACATCTCAAACACCCTCAAATTTATTTGTCTGTTGTATCAAAGTGTGATAAGCAGATAATCAGTTTTATATACAGTAAATCCCAACCCTTAGATGAATTCCTTCAATCGCAATGACTCAGGGTCTCAGGTAGTCGTGAGCAACATACTGATGCGATACTAACACCTTCGAACAATGTGTACCTCAACCAGTGGCTCGATGCCATTTTTCGTTCACTAGCAGGCCTGTTCGCAGATCCTGCCCAGAAAACCAAAACCTGCGGTGAACGAGACCAGATATCATGCAACAGATCAAGGACAATGCAATTAATATCTATGCCTAGGAAAAATATAATCTTAAAAAACACAAAATTTTACAATATATCCGACAACAAGCATACCCCATCACCAAACATCGAAACCTCGATAAAATCCATATTTATGCTAGACAGAACTACCCATGGCATGGCCTCTCGATACAGGCATAGAAATTTGTAGCTTCTTGATCATCTTATCGAGCTCCTTTAATTTAACCTCATCACCCATCTCAATCAAACATCTTCCTAAAACACGAAAACCTGTTTTACTTAAATACCTCCCTTTTCCAAGAATCTGTAACCTCATCACCCATCTCAATCAAACATCTTCCTAAAACACGAAAGCCTCTTCAACCCGCCTGCCAGAACACAAACTTTTTAATAGAACAACGACGGCGTGACTATGCGGACAATAACCTCTTTCAATTAAATACCTCCAAAAACCCAAAGGCTCGTTAACTTCACGGATTTTGCAGAAAAGTGTCATTAACATACTACAGTGGGTGTTTTCGGGACAAAGTTTTTACCAATCATTAGGCGATGAAGGGGTAAAACACCGGTAATTCCGCTTGAATTTATTAACCCTGAGAACATCGTGTGAAACGTGACGTGATCAGGAAGGATGTTATTCTCTTCCATTTCGTTCATTACTCGAACGTTTTCGGATCTGATATAAGCGTTTATTAATGCATTGTATACACCAGAATCTGGTACTAAATTTCTATCACGGATTTCATCAAAAAAGCTCCTGTGCTTTTGTCGTGTTGTGACCGATTCCCGCACAACTTATAGAAACATAAGCCGAAAATCAAAATAAGTCATAAGCCCGCAATATAAGCCGAAACAAAGCATAGCTTATTTTCCGGTTTGTAAATATATTCCCATTTTAAGATAAGTCAATAAATAAGCCCAAAAATCAAGCTCGTGAATAATAAGTTACCTCAAATAAGCTCATAAGACCAAAAATAAGCTTAAAACAAACACCTCCTCATCTGGATCTTGATTGTACCAAATTATAAATAAAAGTTATAATTTTCATTGATGAAAATGCCTTATGCCTATGAATTCGAAATTCGTGTGTTTAGGGGTCTGATTTTCCATTTGTCCCAATTTAAAATCTTTCTAGTTTTATCAGTTGGCAATTTTTATTGTATATCGTGTAAAATGAGATACTTTTGGTCAATTTCAAGTTTTAAAATTTTAGCTGAACATGTTAAAAGTTAGATAAATTTAGATTATTTGGAATAACTAGATTTACGGACCCGTATAATCATGGCTGCTAGTTAAGCTGTTTTTTTCCGATTGTTGTGTATTTGTTAGGGATACTGTTCTAAATTTTTATACTCGTTACCAGAATTTGCATCAAGGATATCCAACTGAGATGGTGATCAGGTTTCTTAAAGCACGAGATGGAAACATCTCCAAAGCCTATAGCATGGTTAGATCAAAACTCATTTTGGTTAGAACTTAAAAACTCGTTATCACATTACAGCCTGCTGATGATATTTTGTCTTTATAGCTTGTTGATTGTCTAAATTGGAGGATTGAAAATGATATCGACAAAATTTTATCAGTAAGATTTCTTCCTAGAACCCGACATGATTTAGTGTAATCGACTTAAGTTAACCATTCGGGTTATATGTGCAGAAACCAATTATCCGCTGAGTTTTCTATCGGTTCGCGACCTCACAACTTATAGGGATGTCGGGGTTACACAAAAGGAGTAAGTTTTTACTAGAAACTAGATCTAAAAAGACATCGTATGTGATCTATCAACTGATGGTTTTCCTCGTTCTGGCGATACTATATAGGGCGAAACCTGATATTGCCATTGGGTCGGTCTAAGCACATATGACAAAGCAACTGTAAGGAAAATTTCGGGCCTGTTTTCTAGTAAGAAAATTGAGTATTCATAGGACGTCATCTATGTTTCCTGGTGTTTTTCTCGTCTATTATAGATTCATTACTATGTTCAATCGCACATCCAGATAAATGAATACAGAGACCGCGTGATTTTGGTAAGTTCAAATATTCTATACTAGTTTCGACTTTCGACCATATGATGAAATCTATTGTAGCTTCTTTAGAAGGCTGACTTGCCTCTTGATTCAATGTAGCCATCTGCAACGAAGAAAGATGAGCGGCACTGATAATCACTTGTGTCCAAGGATTCTGAGTATGACTGGGCTCAAACTCTCGCACTCAATCAAATTAAGTACTTTTCTTTGTACTTAGCAAAAGATTTGTGGTCAAGTCGTTGAGACAGTCACGGGACTAATGCATTTCCATCTATAATTTGTTGCAGCTATTAACAGTTATATCTAGTATCGATGACTTGAACTACCCAGAAAAGACAGACACTTATTATATTGTCAATGCCCCGTATGTATTTTCTGCATGCTGGAAGGTTTGGACAATTGATTCATCATCATGGAAAATTGTCGGGATTCTCCTTCAATGCATCTTAAGAGTTTTGAATCTTTCACGAGGTTGTTAAGCCGTCTTCTGCAAGAAAGAACAAGAAAGAATTGCAAGTGCTACCGGTATGTGGTAAAGAATGACTTATTGAAGTATAAAGCATCAGTCTTTAAAGGCTTCTTGTGGGGGTCAAGAATGGTTTAATCTTTATAACTAAATCTACATTTACTCGAAATGCGCAGATAATGGATTATGAAGCCCTGCCCCATTTTTGTAGAAGACAAGGGTCCGGATCATCAAAGTACGCTAGAAACTCAACGGGTGAAGATTGTTGTTTCTCTTTGGACCATGGGTTTCACCAGCAGCTTTATAATTACATCAACGACGAAGCTTTAGGCATAAAGCCAAGGGTCCCGATCAAGCAAGGTTCATTTCACGTTGGGTTCCCTGAACCCAACTTAACAGAGCGGAAAAATGTTCAAACTATAGAAACTGAGTTCCATAAGCTCGAGATCCAGAACGGGTTTACCGATAAAAAAACTGACGTTAAGACAAACGGAAATGAACATCAAAAGGAAACGACTGCATAGAAGCTGGAATTGATGATTCACTTGTTGCACTTACGTATATGATAACTATTTAAATATCTTGTAACTTTATGTTGTATATTTATGAACTCGGATTCGGTTGTTGAGAATGTGATCCAGCGGTGTCATTCCCCTTAAAAGAAACCGCTAATAGTTCTTTTTGACCTCAAAAGTCGGATATAGTCGACGACAATGAAGCACAATAAACTATCAAGTTTTACCATCTTCATAGCAGTATCATTATGTGATCTTTAAAGCTATTCTATGTGTTGTTTTTCTACTAAAGTTGGCATATATGAAGTGCATTAGACTGGACCGGAACAGAAAATTTGAAACTTTTTTACCGAGAACCAAACAATATAGTACCATTTCGGTTATTGTTTAGAACTGGTTCAACCCCAGATCGGACTTGAGCCAAGCTCAGTGATTTTCTAGCCTAATATCATATATAATTACCTAAATTTATTCCATAATGATAAAACACGAGGTTTTGAACGACCTAGATTAGATTCATGCGTTATAATGATACTGACAAACTTATGTAAATCGCTTGAAAACACGCAATGCAAGCCAATTTATTCAGATGCAAATCCAGCAGAACACTGGATCAAAGTTGTACAAAAGCTAGGTTACAAACAAAAAATCAGGAGCAGACACCTGATTCCATATTTTTTTTTAACCGATATTGATAGCAACGGATATTTCACACATTATCATTGTTTGGGACTTAGCAGTTGAATGGAAGTTAATGGTTGTTAGGGTTATTTCAAACCCTTATCTTTGTTATATCAGATCCATTCTACATTAGGGTTGCACTCTTACCATGTAAATGTGACGGTTTGCTTCTGGTATGACGATGGAAGAAGAATGCTGATTGGTTTTTGGGATCTGTCATGGAAATGGCCTAAAACTTTAGGGTTTGTATCTTTCCAATTGTTTTTGCTATTCCTTGGTGGATGATGTTTTTTGCGACCATTAAAATGGCATGGTAAGTTTTGTGGCTGCTGGCTGTAAGTTCTAGAATATGGTTGCTACGCAAGCATTGGGTGTGATTAAGCTTGGTCTGCTAAATGGAAGTGTTTTGGAAGCCTATTACATTTTTTCTAGACCTGTATTGGTGTTACGGCGACATCTTATTAAGTTGGGTCTAGAGAGAATGAAGTTTAAAGGAAGTTCAGGTTGTTTGTTAACCCTATAATTCGTATAGTTTTGACCGTAAGATGGTGGTCTTGAGATAACATTCATAACCAGGTTTATTTACTTTTTAAAACTATCTATACATCATGGGCACGCTGATGCCAAGACAATCGGCACGCACCAACCTGTTTAATTTTTTCTCAACCACCACCTACCAAGTTTCCCCATAGTGTAACTCTTATTTGACTGTCCTCTATCCAGAAAACATGGAAATCACACAAAATAGTTTTATGAGATAAAATAAGACTTTAGACAAATAAGACATACATGTGATAATTGATGTGGAAAATCTAAATTCTTAGACCCAGACTTCAAATGAATTGTTCTACCAATGTAGGAAACATATCCAGTAACATCTGTAAGACAATAATATGTGCGTCAGTATATCGTAGATACCAAATGGTTGTTAGAACAACTATATACTGTAAGTAGTAATAACTGGCCTATCAAATACTTGTTGTCTGCAAGCTCGATGGCATCGAAATCCACCAGATTCAATATATATCTGAGAAACCCATCTTCCTTCACAGAGACTCTCTTAAATGTTGTGGAACCATCAAATTCTAGCATGAAACTGTCATCCTTTATGACTCGATACTCCTCCTTATTGGGTTTCACCATAAAATTTGTCACTGAATATATCCCTCCTTCCTTTAGCTGTAGAATATTATGAGCAACGCTGGCCCGTGCAAAGCAATGAATCATCTGACCCTGCAAGAGATTGGTGTTAAAAGGAAAGGGAAAAAAAGCGAATATAAGATTAAAGCTTTACCTTGGCGTCGCACATTACAAAATCTGTACTTAAATACCGGTCTGATACTCCACTCGCATCCCAAACACGACCAATCATGACAATGATTGTACCAGTGACATCTACGCATAACTGGTCCAAGAATAGATCTAGCTTTGTCCCTGAAATCCTTACAGATACGCCCTTCCTTTCAACAACTATTTTTGCACCAGACATATCTGGTATGATTTCGATCTCGAGTCCTAACTCTGCATGTGATGTAGGGTATTTGCTGCCTGCAGCCTCACCAGATACATGCTTGTTGTTTTGGGCATCAGACTTCCCAACTGTAGCCTTAGCGACATTAAATGGGCTTTTCCAATATGGTTTGAAAAACTGGTATGTGAGAATATGCAAAAGGCTAGCGTAGGTATACACATGGTAATCAAAATACCATTTTAACCGGTTAGCCACTGTATAGTGGAAGATATCAGGAAGATGATTGGTATGGCTTTGAATACTTGCAAAGGTTATCAGATGAGGGGGCTTCATAACACCTTCCAATTAAATGACAATTGAAGTATGCATTCAGAGATATGTTTTATTCAAGAAGGGTTTGTATCCATGGCTGCCTGTCTTGTACCCCCAACATAATGAATCTCGCAGAACAAAATTTGCAGGCAAGAGGGGTTTGTGTCCATGTTGCCTATCATTGTACACACACAAAATAGATACTTGTTCAATTAAATTAAGAGGACGTGAAACATTATTTGTAAACTAAAGATACAGTGTGAGAGTGATGCCACAGAAAAGGTGTTGATATTCAGATTTTTTATTTTCTTGCAACAAATTGATTTTTTCTTCTTTTTTTTCAGTTTTTTTTAAATGAGCAACATTTTTAATTTTTTTTTTCTTGCATATAAAACAAATTGATATCTCTCTCTTCGTTAATGTTTTAAGTAATTTAATTTATTCAAGTTATAAAGCATAATGTACAATTGTTAAATGCAACCAACAAATTAAGTTATTCAAGTTATAAACCATAATATACAATCGTTAAATGCAACATTTCATCACAAATTGAACACTCTCCTCATAAAATGCCAAAAAATTAAGTAATACAACTATTTATACTTACTGTACAGTCTTCGATGCAAACAATAAAAGAACAAAATAATTTCTAACACATATCTCATTTTTCAGGTAACTCAATTTTTTAAGTAATACAAATTCTTATGCATGATGTACAACATTTTATGCAAACAATAAAATTCTGTCACACACATCTCTCTTCGTTCAATGCAAAAAATTAAATAATACAAGGATTGATACACATTGTACAATCTTTAATGCAAACAACAAAAAGTAATACAAACATTCATGCAATATGTACAATTAACTAATTTACAACACGTACTGGTCAACACAATTGTTATTCTTAAAACACACATTATTAATTAATATAATTTTTAAAACACCTTAAAAATAAAACGTACATGTTATTATACACATTGTACAAACTAATAAAACACATAAAGCTTTATACAATTTATATGCTAATACATATAGTTTTGAAAGCCGGACTGGGCCAACGGGTTCAACCGGGAACATGAGTGGTCACCGGTTCGGATAGCAAATAAAAGACGTCTGAAAACGAACCGGGGAGAAGTGATTGTTAATTTGGCAAATATAATTATTAACTTTAAGGCTCTATAACGAGCCATTATATGTTCAAAATGGAGTTAGTGAGAATGAGATATCGAGTCTCGAAGAAGGGTTGTTGGAATGGAGGGAAAATTGGTTAAAATAAAGTTATGACTTGTTTTTGAAATCTCACTCTTAAATGGGTTGTTATGTTTTGTTTTAATGAGTTATAACAGCAAATTGATGACTCTTAAATGAGCTGTTATGTTTTGCTTTAATAAGTTATAACAACAAATTAATGAGTCATTAACCAATATTGATTGCACCATTACACCATATGTTAGAATATGAATGTGTATAAATTGAAGGCAATCTCAACCATTCTAGAGATACCACATACCAAAAACACAGAAGAAATACGAGCTCCATTCATACTTTTTTCAACAATCTTTTCGATCAGAAGCACAAAGTTTTATGTGATCTTTCAGGCAAGTTTGTCAAGTCCAGCTGTACAACAGCTTTGAACGTTGTACCTTGGGAAACAGACGACGAATCTATTATAAGGGAATCGTGTTAAACACGAGCCTCGTGTCAAGACCTTTTACTGCTTTTTTTATTTATCGTACATAGTGCCTGACTTATGCTTCTACCCATTCTATAAAAATTGGGTGAACCGGGCTTGATGGGAGTTATTTTCCTTTTTTTTTCTTCGATTAATTACAGGGTACCCTTCGCTGCAACGCGCGGGTACCCTGCTAGTTTATGTAAAGGGTTAATGGTCTGAAAAAGCATCGAAGTTTTGTAAGCATCCAACTATTAATTTTTCCAAAGAATACAAATCTTTTCTTAATCTTGCTGTTGTAGCACTCTTACGGAAGTAATTTGACGTGACACTATATTAATCAACTTTTTACCGTTATCCCTTTTGTGCCCATGTGATACTTTGCCCCTAAACTTTAAAATCTAACAATTTTCACCCTTTAACCCTTTATTTAATAATAATTTACAAACTTTATTATATAACCCCTACACTTTATTTATTAACAATTTCGACCCTTTAATATTGCATATTTCATTGATTTTTCAAATGATAATAACAAAAGAAACTCCAATGCTGGATATTTCATTGATCATGTATGTTTATGAATGACCATCAATTAGTGCCCTCACATGACCATCATTACATAAACTGTTAACTTAGCTGATCCTACCTGGTACTACTAAGTTTTGTCCAAATATTACAGACCCAACATATGGTTTTAATGTTCACCAGTCTATGCCCTCACATGATGTACAAAATGGGCATATTAAAAGTTGTTCGTTCAAACTTACTACACACTGAATGCAGTGTTTTGACTACGCCTAGTTTTGCCAACTTTCTTTGGAGGATTCTTGCACTTGGTCTCCTCAATGTTACTTGTTCTGGTTGTTCTTGTGTCTGCACTTGGTTTGAGTTTGTTCTTGTGTCTGCTCAACTTGAGTTAAGTCTATCTCTGCTTGTTATTGTGTCTGCTCCACTTGGTCTTGATCTTTTGTCTGTACTTGATCATCTTGAGTCTGCACTGGTTCATCTTGCAATCCAAACCATCTATCAAATCTAGAAGTATCCACCTTATTCTTTCCTTGTCTTTTTTTGTGTTCCAGCACTTGACATAGCTTTCCTTTTAGACACAGATGCACTTACACTACTCTGTGTAGACCCACTTGCACCTATACCTCCTTTTAACCCACCTGCAACTGCACTACCCTGTTAAGACCTATTTGCACAACCTTTTTTAGACCCACCTGCACCTGCACTACCATGTTATGAAACGCCCCTTTCCAGACTCTAAATTTGACCAAAAATTAAATTTTTTGCTCAAACGCATGCCCTGGAATGACCTTCTGTCATTCTTTTATAAACTAACCAAAATCAATTATATTTCATACCTTTAAATTATTTTTAAATGAAAGTAGATTCGATTATCTTTAAAACAGCGGGTGGCACGCCTTCTAACTTCTTACGGATTAAAAGATATGATTTTTCGAAGATTTGCTAAAAACTAGAAAAATCACCAATTATAGTCTGACAGGAGCATATGGCCATATGCAGAAATACCATATGGCCACTACAAAAACTTCTAAGATGATCATATGACCATATGCTAAAATACCATATGGACATATGGTTCCTGCAAAAACTTAACAAAAAGATATATTTTGCATCACTTTTGGAATATCGACTTCCAAGACTCGAAACTCAATGAAACTTTCCAGAATTCTCTATAATAATATATTACTTGATTTTCATAAATATTCGTGGTCTAATTGGCCTATAAACATATACTTTACGGGGTTTACCAAACACCCCGTTTACATTCACTATAATATACAACCATAACAAATGACCTTGACCCTCCTTCACTTTGACATTTACAACTCTTGACAACAACATTAACAAGCATTCATGACACTTGGGGTTCAACTTTGATTCGAGCTCGGTATCTAACACTTACTTCATACGCATAATCCAACATATAATCTCTTATGCTATGTGCCTTATTCTAAGGCCTTACATTGCATCATGAGTACCTACACAAAACATCAACAACTAAAAGGGTAAGCTTATGCTTAGTAAGTAACCCGCATACAATATATCATCATACATGACATAATCAAATACATACATATACAACATGTCTAAACACTAATCCATTCACACATTCATTTACATACTTATACACTAACCACAAACACTTACAAACAAATCATCATATCATAATCAACATAATCAAAACACTTACCTTGATTAGTCCCATGACTAAACCAAGGATACTCCTTTACTAGAGCTTATCAAGTTTAGTTTCCATATCCATTCTAAGTCTCTTAATTCATACTCCTTAAACACATAACAATCCATACACAAAATACTAATAAATATTCATATACCATAACATATTATAGCATGGTTACTTACCTCAAATCCAAGCTAATTCTACCATTAATCCACCATCATCATTCTTCCATTTTATCCAAACATCATCATTAAGACCTATAATCATATTGATACAAAAACAATAACAAGGGTTTATACTACCCATGAACACACCTATTATCAACTTCTAATCCTTTTTAATTATTATATGATCATATCTTGATCATAACCCAAAATCACCAATTTATCTTTAATTCATTAAATTACCTTAACCCACATTCATAAACACCTTATTTATTGCTTTAGAAACATAATTACCCAAAACTCTCAATTTGGGTCTATGAACCCTAACCCTTAAATCATCAGTTAACTCATAATTAGAGATTACTTACTTAAGAGAATGATTGTTAAGTGCTTAACCCTTGACATGGAAGTATAATCTTCATCACTTAGATAATCAAGCTTGGTCTTCTTTCCTCCTTTTTCTTTTGTTTGCCGACCCACACAACACGCACATTTTCTCTAGAATATTTTGGAAAATGTCTGAGATGTCTTAGACTTAACTAGATATAGTTAGTTATACAAATTTGGCCATTTGACAACTTTGGTCCCTCTAATCTTTTTCATTCTTAAATGTGACACGTCAATCTTTCTAAAACCATTTACACAATATATAAACTTATTGTTTGACTATCGGGTTTAACTAACCAATCACTTAATGCATTCAGCTTATAAAAGTCATAGTCAAACTCATTCTATGGCATTATTGTAAATAATTACTTAAAAACCAGTTTTTGGGTGTTACAGTTGAGCCCCACCGTTACCATCCTGTTCGGATCCATCCCTCACTATACCTCTAACATCAACATCAACATCCTCTAGATTAACAACAGACTGCTTCTTTCTAGGCCTACCTGGCACTCCTTTGGGTTTTGGTGTATTGGTTCTTTGTAACTTGCTTTGTTGTGTCTAAGTTTTTTGCAATTTGAACAACTTCCTTGTAAACCTATCTTAGACACCCTAGTTGAACTACCACCATCACCTTTAGATCTGATTCTTTTCTTTCTTGGCCTACCAGACATTTTTTTAGGTTTTGGTGGCAAGATAATTGAGTACATGCTCTGATTAGGCAAGAAATTCATACTAGGAACTGATTTAAGAAAGTGGTGATAAGCCACAAAATACAAATCTATTTCAAACCAAGCTAGGACATAACTCTCAGGTACCCTGTTTATCAAGAAGATTACCTTTGTGGCATGAACACAAGGTATTCATGATACCTGCCACATCCTGCAACTGCATGTCCTCTTTTCTTCATCAACTATGAATCCTTCACTCCTTGATCTCACCTCAAAAATATTTTCACCAGCAGGTATAACATGTCAAAACCTGCAATTATTGGTTATTAGTGTGAATCAAAACAATGCCTAAACTAACAGCATTGAAGGGGAAATTACCTTTGTTGTTCCTTCAGCCATTCTAATCTTTTTTTGATGTTTGGACATACTCCAAGATTCCATTTCCTACTAATTTCCTTCATTTTGTTCATCCTTTCAAGCACTATCACTCTAATAGCTTCCAACATAGTTAATAGTGGCTTATGTCTAACACTAACAATGATACTATTAAAGCTTTCACTAAAGCCATTCTCTACTGCTTCACAACCTCTATCAACCTCATAAAAGGCTCTTGACTATGTTTTTGGATTCTTATACATAAGATACTTATGTGTATTTGGGTTAGCATTTTTTATCTTATCCATTATCGTGTTGAAAAGCTGAGGGTATGCGGCTTTAGATGCTGCCCAAAACAAATTCCTAAATTCTAACCTAGAGTAATGTTTCCTAAAGTTCTCATAAATATGTCTTGCACAATGCATGTGCTCAACATTTGGCATGATATCTTTAACAGCTTCAATAAGACCCTATAAAAATGACATTGTATTAGAAAATATATAATAATAAGGCTAGTCATAACAGATATAATTTCTTACCTTATGTTGACCAGACATAAGAATTTGCCCATTTCCTCTGCTGCAACCAAAGTCTTCTTCCAACAACTCTAAAAACCGACTCCAGTTGTCTTTGTTTTCAACATTGACCACCGCCCAAGCCACTGGTAAATGTGGTTATTCCCATCCCTTCCAATTGCAGTAAGTATTTCACCTTCATTAGGACTTTTCAGAAAACAACCATCTAATGCAATAACTTTCCTACCCCCTGCCTTCCATCCATCTGCCAGTCCAGCAAAACACACATAAAACCTATCAAAGTATGTTTTGTCATCGGGATTAACAGTCACTCCCAACTTTACAGTGGATTCAGGATTGGAATCTAAAATTTCTTTTCCATAAGATCTTAGCATAGCATAATGTTCACCAACAGTTTTTTCATACTCTGTCAAAGCATATTTATTAGCATTTGTACACTTATTAGGGGTAACCTTACACTTATGCTTTTTTTATCACTAAGTCAGCTATACCATACAACCTAATATATCGGCTAGCCCTAATCTTATCACCAAAGACTTTTTCAATCCACTTATAGTTGACCAATGAGCCAAAGTTGAAATTCCTAACACATGTATGCTCATCATCTAATGATATGCATTGAAAAAAAAATTCCTCAGTCATCCACCTAGCATAAGATCTCCAAGGACATGTAGGCAACTCATCCCTACAAGCACTAGGATACCTACTCTGCTTTCTTTGTTTACCTTTATTAGGAACAGACAACCTAGGTAGTCTTTGTCCATACTTTGCTACCACCCTCTTTCTAAAACTCCTCTCATACCATAATGGAAACCATTATCCATAGCATAGTAGGTTAGGCACTCTTTGAACTGTTCAACAGTTACATACTTTTCACTAACCTACAATTGAAACATAAATATGTGTTAATAAACATCATTTATAAGCAGAAAGTAAAAACAAAAATTAAACTTCATATGCTTTTCACCTTTGGTTTCCTCAATCTCCAATGTGTAGTTTCATCATACATTGGATACATCTCCATATTTTTTTCAATAGAAATGAAAGGATCTTGAGTTATTTCATCATCATCAGTAATATTAAGCCTTGTCACTAGCTCATTCATGTAAATATCATGTTCCTCAAATGTATCACCTCTAACATTATCAGCATGCATACTATTTTTAGCATTTGGCACATTCATTTCTGAAACTGAGTTAGCTTTTGCCTCTCTATTAGCTTTCATTCTATTTCTAAGTTCAATCAATTCTTCTTCACCAGGACTAAGATAGTCAACTGACTTATTTGAATCATACTCACTATCATTATCAGTTTTAAACTCACTATCATAATCACTATCAATAGAACTAGACCTAGCTTCAACACTAACACCCTATGTTTCATCTTGGCTAACCTTCTTTTTTCCTTTGCCTGTAATACTAGTACTAGCATCAACACCAACACCCTCTGTTTCATCTTGACTAACCTTCACTTTGCCATGTTGTTCAACCTCCATCTCAACCCAATCAACCATTTCATCCATGAAAAACTCATTGTAATACCTGTTTTTGGGAGGGCCCATTCTCTTAGAAACAGAAGCATCCATCTTATTTGTAATTGCTTGACTTAAATTTTATGATTAAGATTTGTATTTGGATTTGAATTTAGAGTGGGTTTGTAAGTGGGTTTAGGATTAGGATTTGGTTTTAAATTTATGGTGCGTTTGGTTTGTAGACGGGTTTGAAATTAGATTTAGATTCGAGAAAGGTTTAAAAGAAAAAGAAGAGAGAGAAAATATATAATTATTTTAAATAAATTTATATTTTTTAAGTTTATTTAAAATGTATGTATTACTTTTAAATAAGATATAGAGAAAAAGACAAAAAAATAAATAAAATATATGGCTAAAAGTTGTTGAGGAAATGTTTACGTCAAAAGCCCACCAAATTAATGTACTATGGGTTTTTATGTTTCATACCATTGCTTGAAGTTAAATTATTATAACAAACAACCATAGTTTGATGTCAGACCATTCCTGCATGACAAAAACCATATAACAAACGGACCTTTAGATTTGAATTTTGTATAGTATTTGAATTAAACGAGGAGAGAGAAAAATATAATAAAATAATATATTATTAATGTTATAAATAAATATAATTTAAAATTTTAAAAATGTTTTTATGATCAAATGAGTAATTAATAAAATATGAGGGGTTAAAATAAAATTTTGACCCACATAAAATGGAAGGATACTATCATTGGTCAGCCTTCTGGTTCACTAAAAAGTATCAAAAAGGTATGAAACATTCTCTTTATCTTTTTTGTTTGTAGTACAACGCAGTTTTTTATCAGTTCATGTTTCGTATTTTTTGACAGTTTAATACTTTTGACTTGTCAAACTTTATATTTTTGTTATGCACTTTCTGTTTCATAGAGTTATAATATAAACAAAATTGTAAAAATTAAAAAAAAAAAATCATAAAACGCAAAAACCAAAGGGTACAAATGGTGTTTTAGAAGGGGTCTTTATGACAGGCAAAAGTTCAATGTAGATCCAAAATTTATCATAGATCAAATCAACAAATCATAGCCACCAATTTTTTCATTAAATTAAAAAAAAACACAATTTTCATCTTTTTAAAAAAATTAAATATCTCACAAACCGTTAATCGTTACGCAAAACGAAGCATACCATCGCGATGATAATTAAATCATCTTTCTATTGAGGGGCACTTCTATATACTTTCGATGAACTTTTTTTTCAAGTTACGTCTGAAAAAATCACATGTGATTTGTATCTCAAACCACATGTGATTTTATGAAATCACATATGATTTGAGATACAAATCACATATGATTTTTTCAGATGTATCTGAAAAAAAAAATCAAAAAAAAAGTTTGTTGAAAGTATATCGAAGTGCCCCTCTATAGAAAAATGATTTAATTCTCGTCGCGATGGTGTATTTTTTATCGGTTGACGATTTACCGTTTGCAAGATATTTAATTTTTTTTAAAAGGTGAAAAGTGAGTTTTTTTAATTTAATTGAAAAATAGGTGAATGTGATTGGTTCATTTGATCTATGATAAATTTTGAGTCTACATTGATTTCAACTCCTTTATAACATATCTCAAAATGAAAATATAACATGTAACGTAGTTGGGTTTATTACATAGAAAATATATAGTACTCACTTCTATTTTTGGGACCCATAAAAACTAACCACACAACAAAGTGAAACAAGTACTGTTTTGAGCCAAAAACTTTTTGGTGATTCACATTGTGGACATTTTTCAAAAGTCTTTTTAAAATGGTCATCCTTAATTGCTCAACTACTTTATTCCACACATTTTTTTGACACGTGTCAAATGCTCAACTTAATAGGCGGCCCATTTATTTTTGTCCTATTAATACATAAGTGCTCAACTGACGGCTACTCAACTCATAAGTGCTCGACTGACGGATACATACTTTTTATTTTATAATAAAATTACATATATACCCTTATTGGTATAAGCATTAAATAGTTGTAACTTATTCTTTAATAATTTATCACCGTCTTCTTCAATAAACCCACTTCATCACCATCACCTCATCATTATCGTCGGCCACCTGTCACCACCCCCTCTGCCCCATCACCTTACACAAATCGCTCTGCTCGCCACATTGACTCCTCCATTCTCAACTCCTCGCCACCTCGAGTATGTAGGCTGTGTTTAAAGTATACAATATTTAATTATTTACATTAGTTAGATACCGCAGGTCACTAATGGTTTAATTTTGACTACTCATTCATTCTGATAATTTTGTGGGTTTATCATTTCGAAGCAGCATATATAGGGCTGTAAACGAACCGGACGAACACGAACGAAGCTTTGTTCATGTTCGTTCATTTAATTTTAACCGGACAAATAAACGGTCACGAACGCTTAAACGGACGAATTTTCTTGTTCATGTTCGTTTATTAAGAAAAAGAGTTGTTCATGTTCGTTTATGTTTGTTCATTAAGAAACTAAACGAACATAAACGATCGAACATAAATGAACGTAGAAAATAAACATAAAATATTATCCAATTATGCGTAATATTATGTTTTATAAGTGTTGTTTTATTTAAACATACCAGATTTAAAAGTATACAATCAAAAGATGTGATATACGAACATAAACATATAAATGAACATAAATGAACGCATAATCGGACGTTCACGAACATAAATGAACGAACGTGACTTGTGTTCATGTTCGTTCATTTAACTAAACGAACGAAAAATAATGTTCATGTTCGTTCATTTAATAAATAAACGAACATGAACGAACTTTTTACCGAACGGTTCATGAAATGTTCACTGAACGTTCAGTTCGTTTACAGCCCTAAGCATATATACTCACTAACTCACAAAGTTATATCTTGGGAGATAATGTTGCAGACTCTTGTTTCATATCTTTGGCGAAAGATCTCTTGCAAATGATTTGGATACTGAGTGAGAGTGTATCACTCACTTTGTTATGTACTTATCCGCATGATTAGATATTTATTGGATTTACATGTTACCTGATTAGAGTTGCAATACTAGATCAACAAGGTATTATTCACAGTGAGAAAAAGATGTATCATGATGTATCGTGATTGCCTTGTTTGTGAAACCAGCCTTCTTACAAACACTCTGTAAAAGTTGTGCTTGTGACGGTCTAACAGTGCAATGGTGGTGGTGAGAGAGAGAGAGTGGTGATGGTGATGGTGAGGGAGGGAGGAAGAAAGAGAAAATAGATAATAAATGAATGGGGGTATATTTGTCATTTAACTCAAAAGTTAACTGTACTTTTAAAGTGTCACGTGACGATCATTGAGTAGAGTAGCACAGTTGAGCAGTTGAGTATGACTAGTTTGGGAAGAAGAGTGAAAAGTGACCATATAGCGAATCAAGAAGTTGATCAAAGGCTAAAACAGTACTTGCCTCCAACAAAGTTTATCATAATCTTTAAACCCTACACCTACACCCTCAAACCAAACGCACCCCAAGTATTATTCCCCTATGTTTTTATGTTTAATAGGTCCAACGAGTAAAAAGAATTTATACCTCAGAAAATGTAGAATACTTTGTGAATATCTTCTTATATATATAAATGATATGTTTAGGAGACAAACAAGGAATTTCTCTTGAAGAGAAAGACATCTTTATTGCTATATATATTGTACACTATTCTTTTTCTATATATAAGAAGATGTTCACAAAATATTCTACAGAAAGAAAAGGGTCGAAAGTCCACACATACTCTTTTGATGCACAAAACTATTATAAGGCACCAAACACTTTAATCACATTTGATCTGTAGTGATTTGAAACAACTCTTTTGATGAAAAGGCCCTTAATTCACATGGAGGATGCTGTAACATTGGTTCTTTGACATTTGTGTTAGAATATGTCAGAATTACTACTAAGAATATGAACGAAATTGAGGACGTGATAATCACTGTCCTTAAAAAATATTAGCCCCCACTATTTACGCTGGTGGGATTCGTGACTAATTTCTTCTCAGGATTCGACCTCAAATAATAGAACTTTATGCAGCGTACATAAGGTTCACATGAACATCAAATTTATATATTTTGTATGTATGAATTGAATGAAAATATTAGAATGAGAATGATATTTATAGCCATTATTGTGACTATTTAAATAATTAAATGGACATAACTAATAAAATAGATATGACGTTTAAATCAAAGTCAACCCTCTCAACATTTGAAACGTTTCAAACATTAACTACAGGAAGAAAGAAAACGTTTCAAGTTTTTTTTTTGTAAATATCAATTATAAACTTTTGGTAAATATCAATTATAAACGTCATGCAAACTATATCAATTAATTAATATATCAATTAATTAATATAGTAAATGTTCTTTTAATATCTTGTATTAGTTATACAAACTTTATATTTATAAAACATAAATCACCATAACTAGTCAATTCAAGATATAACAATTGAACATATTTATAAACCCATATTATTTTCATTTATTTGTCTATGTGTCATACATATAATATACAATTGTTAATAAAAACCCATAAGTTTTAACAAATCCCCCACTTGGGTTTTATTAACAATATCCAACATATTGTGCATAAATTAGGGTAGCTTTCGCTTTGAACCTTAACATAGTGTATATCCTTCAAATAGCATAACAGAATCAATGGCTGCTACTTTATAGCATTTGAGCCATGATTCCTAGTGTTAAACTCGGAAAGATAACACACATAATATGTTAATTGATGTTCATAACATGGTAGCACTATTATGGCCATGTGCAGATCTCAGTTTCATGGATATCTCCAAAAGTAAAACTCACTTTTGTAGGAACGACACCACTCTTTATATCCATATAGGTGAAGCCCTTTAATTACCAAAGGTGCACTTCATTAAGAGTACAAAAACTCACCCTAAAAGAATTACTCACTATTTAGTATTTAAACTAAACTAGTGTCC
>BQNB010011534.1:0-37206 GCA_026074375.1 Tanacetum coccineum
AAATCTTTTAATTTGCAAACAAGTAATTTTTGTCTTTCTCTTCCCTTTTTCTCTCTATAAACCGGCCCCCTCTCACCCATATACAGTATTCTCTCCAAAAAAATCTTACTTCATAATTTTGTGTATTCCTCCATCAAAGTTTCAAGCAAGAAGAAGGTTTAGGTGTTTTGAGTAATCTTGGTGTGGTTTGATCTTCAATCTTTGGTGTGTTCTTGGTGTTTGATTTGTACTCCTCCCTCATTCCATAGGTAAGTCTTAATTTGTTTCATTCTTGTGTCACCATGATTTCATATGCAAAATTTTTCATATAAAACCTAAAAGATTGTAAGAAATAGAGTGTTTATATTCTTGTCAATTTCTCTAGGGTTAATCTAATTTAAAAAGGTTTAATTAAATGTTTTGAAAGCCTAGAATGATCATTAAATGTGTTATTAATAAAAACTACAAGATTAGAAACCCTAGGGTTGGTTTTAATGGGTGTTGATTAGAGTTTCCATGGTTAATAATTCTGGGCAGAATTTTAGGTCATGTTCAACGGGGTATATCTTAATGATAAAAATTGGTTTTGAAATAATTCTTGAGCCTAAGGTGAAGTTAATGAATCTAGTTTCTGGAAAATCCAGCCACGTGTCAATTGGAGGTCGGGAAGGTCGATTTTTAGATTTTATAAGATTAAGTGTCGAATTTGGGATTTCTATTCAAAAAATTCAGTTGTAGTATTTGATTTTAATTCTCAAACCATAACAAATTAGCCTTTGAAATTTACGTGGGTTAATCTTCATGATAGTAGTTATGTCTATGATTTTTTTGAGATTTTTCTAAAATCTCTAAGTATGGTAAATACGTGTCAACTTTTCAAAGGTTATGCCAGGTCAAAATCTGGGTATGTTTTGGGTAACAAGGGTCAAAGGGATACTTAAACATGGAAATAAATTAAACTAATGATCATGAGTGTATTAGACATGTGTGGGAACCTCTGTGATTCGGTGAAAAGGTTTTGATCTTTTGTCTTCGTGTTCGTTCTCTCCGTTGCGTGTTTGTTAAGGTACATATATTCTTGATACATACCTCTCTTTACTATTGTTACGATTTATGGGTTCTTTAGTTTGTTTCGTTATTTATATAGATATTCCATCTTTTTAGTAAGGACACTTCATTCTCATTTGTTTGGCTACTTGATTTATTCGATATTCGTTTGATATTCTGTTGATTTGCTATCTGTAATCATGACTCGTTTGATGTTTACAATCCGTTTGTTCGATATTCGATTATATGAATCCGTTGGTTCTTTTTGAAATATGCTTCTAGATTCGTTTCCATATTTGGATTATTTGAAACTTATTTACTTATATTTTTGCCTATCTCTTTGCCCGAGCTATTTGTATCTAGTCATGGAGGTACCGTGACCATGTCATTGATGCACCAATGGCATGACATTATCTGTGGCGATGTGATTAGTCTACGGCGTTCCCTTTTGTATGTACACTTATTATGATTTGATTACATATGTTCGTACACTCTCCATATTGCTTGTGTATATGGACATGACTTTGTTTTGCAGGGAGTGTATGGATGCATCCTAGGTACTTTGTTCCGTTCAGTTTAGGTGAATGGTTGTGTGTGTGTAATACACCCCATATCACATTTGGTACATCAGAGAATGCATACCTGTGTACATTTGATTATGACTAGCCTAATTATTTGTTTAGGTCTATGCATGTGGCTTGCTTTAGACATTGTTTGGGCTCGTGGGCATTCCTTTGATTACTCTTATCCTATTCGTTGTTCTTATATATATATATATATATATATATATATATATATATATATATATATATATATATATATATCGTTTGGCATTTCTTTGGCAAGTTCTCGTGATCCGTTTCGTTTATTCCTTCGTTTTATCATCATTATTATTATTATATCTGTTCACTGAGCGTCAGCTCAGCCGTGTTTTCTTTCCTGTGGCAGGTACTAATCGGAAAGCTGTGATATGAGTGTTGAGAGTAGGAACTTTTAGATGGCCCACCTTTATAAGAACCCTTTTGGATTTATGTTTTAAGACCCTTTCGCTTGAAGGTTTCTTCTATTTAGACTTTGTTGGAATTTAATACTTTTGGAAGTCATTTTATTTTATGACTTGGTATTTTGATTAATAAAGTATTCCGCTTGCGTTTATATGTTCTGATTTGACACCATAACGTAACTCTTGGTCTTTTTATAGGAGCGGGATGTTACAATTATGGTATCAGAGCCAGTTCGACCTGTAGAACCTGGTTATGACCTGTGAGGATTGGGTAGACATTAGGTTTCCTTTTGATATGATCGCTTCCTTTCGTATTTTGATCTTAACTTTAAATTATCTTCGATGTTTCATTCGTTGATTACCTGCTACTAAGGGGCGAGTATTTTCTTCGACCAAGGATCAGGTGGCTAACTCTTCAGGTACCGTTTCGAGAACTCTTTTCTTGAATGGTCGTGCTGTTTTTGTCTTATTTGTTATGGGTGCAACACATTCTGTGGTTTCTGTCTCATTTATTAAACACCTTGGCATCTTCCCTACGCAACTTAATTATACCATGTCGATATCTACACTTACGAAAAGTCTGACCACGAATATCAGAACTGTCCGCTTCATTTTGATGATAAGATTCGTTTTGCTAATTTGCTTCCCTTAGAACTGAGTAATTTTGATTTTATTCTTAGTATGAATTGGTTAGCTGTTCATTGCGCCCTATCATTTGTCATACCAATCGTGTCATCCTTGATAATCCGAATAGCCCTGAATTCATTTACCTATTTCAATTTCGAGGACGAAAATTTCTTTTTAGAGGAGAAGAGTTGTAAAACCTAAAAATTTAAATTTCATTTCATATTGGTAATTTTGAATATAACCTAAAGTTTATTAATAAGCAATTGAGATTGAAACCTTAGGCTATAATTTTTGGAAATTATAGAGATATAACATAAGGTATTTGTTTTTAAAAAAATATATAAAATATAGATATATATACATATATGGCCGGCCATTTAAAAAAAAATAATATATCTTGTAATTTGATTATTTTGTATATTTACTTTCCTTTGTTAAAAGAACCTATTTTAAGGGATAAGCATTAAAAGGTTTTAATAAGTACTTTGTGCAATCATAAAAATGGAAAAAAAATTATTTTGTTCCCCTTCCTTATCTCTTAAATCTGCCCCCCTATATGTGATTATACACCAAAATCTTTTATTTTTGTAATGAAACTTATTTAGGAAAAGAGTGTAAAGGGATTAAGATAAACATGTGTAATCTTTTTAAAGTTATAAAAGATTTTGTCCCCTCTTCTCTACATCCTTATAAATTCAGCCCCCTCTCTCCTATTCTCATCATTCTCTCAAAATTCTTACTCCATAATTTTGTGTATTCTTTCATCAAGTTTCAAGCAAGAAGAAGGTTTAGGTGTTTTGAGTAATCTTGGTGTGGTTTGATCTTCAATCTTTGGTGTGTTCTTGGTGTTTGATTTGTACTCCTCCCTCATTCCATAGGCAAGTCTTAATTTGTTTCATTCTTGTTTCACCATGATTTCATATGCAAAAGTTTTCATATAAAACCTAAAAGATTGTAAGAAATAGAGTGTTTATATTCTTGTCAATTTCTATAGGGTTAATCTAATTTAAAATGGTTTAATTACATGTTTTGAAACCCTAGAATGATCATTAAATGTGTTATTAATAAAAACTACAAGATTAGAAACCCTAGGGTTGGTTTTAATGGGTGTTGATTAGAGTTTTCATGGTTAATAATTATGGGCAGAATTTTAGGTCATGTTCAACGGGGTATATCTTAATGATAAAAATTGGTTTTGACATAATTCTTGAGCCTAAGGTGAAGTTTAATGAATCTAGTTTCTGGAAAATCTGGCCTCATGTCAATTGGAGGTCGGGCAGGTCGATTTTTAGATTTTATAAGATTAAGTGTCGAAACTAGGAATTCAGTCCGAAAAATTCAGTTGTAGTATTTGTTTTTTAATTCTCAAACGATAATGAATTAGTCTTTGCAATTTTCGTGGGATAATCTTCATGATATTATCTCCATCCGTGATTTTTTTCAGAATTTTCTGAGTTGTCTAAGTATGGTAAATACGCGTCAACTTTTCAAAGGTTCTGCCAGGTCAAAATTCGGGTCTGTTTTGGGTAACATGGGTCAAAATGATACTTAAACACGGAAATAAATTAAACCAATGATCATGAGTATATTAGACATATGTAGGAACCTTTGTAATTTTTGAAGATATTTTTATGGGTCTTTTAAGTATGGAAACTTACCTTAAATAATATTCCAAAATCTGGAATTTTTGAACCTTAATTAAGTCAAGTAAACTTCATTATATTTGTAAGATCAAAATTAAAAACTACTTAAAAATGGTATGTAATAAATGTAATCAAACATGGATTTGTGTATATTCGGTGAGAGTTTTGATCTTTTGTCTTCGAGTATCGTTCCTCAATGTCCTCCAATGCTATTGTTAGATTTATGATGGGTTCTTTAGTCCGTTCGACGTTATTTCGTAAAGATATAACATACACCCTTTAGTAAGGACACTTCATTCTCATTTGTTTGGCTACTTGATTTATTTGATATTCGTTTGATATTCCGTTGATTTCTATCCGTAATCATGACTCGTTTGATGTTGACAATCCATTTGATTCGATATTCGATTATATGAATCCGTTGGTTCCTTTTGGAATATGCTTCTAGATTCGTTTCCATATTTGAATTATTTGAAACTTGTTCACTTATATTTTTTCCTATCTCTTTGCCCGAGCTATTTGTATATAGTCATGGAGGTACCATGACCATGTCATTGATGCACCAATGGCATGACACTATATGTGGCTGTGTAATTAGTCCACAGCGTTCCCTTTTGTATGTGCACTTATTATGATTTGATTATATATGTCCGTACACTCGCCATAGTGCTTGTGTATATGGACATGACTTTGTTTTGCAGGGAGCGTATGGATGCATCCTAGGTACTTTGTTCTGTTCAGTTTAGGTGAATGGTTGTGTGTGTGCAATACACCTCATATCACATTTGGTACATCAGGGAATGCATACCTGTGTACATTTAATTATGACTATCTGATTATTTGTTTAGGGTCTATGCATGTGGCATGCTTTAGACATTTGTTTAGGCTTGTGGGCATTCCTTTGATTACTCCCATCCTATTCATTGATCTATATATATCGTTTGTCATTTGTTTGGCAGGTTCTCGATATTCGTTTCATTCAAACCTTCGTTTTATTTCCGTTATTATTATTATTATTATTATATCTATTCACTGAGCGTTAGCTCAGCCGCGTTTTCTTTTCCTGTGGCAGGTACTAAGCGGGAAGCTACGATATGAGTGTTGAGAGTAGAAGCTTTTAGAGGACCCACCCTTAGAAGAACCCTTTTTGATTTGGGATTTGTGTTTTAAGACCTTTCCTTTTGAAGATTTCTTTCATTTGACTTTGTTGGAATTTAATACTGTTGGAAGTCATTTTATTTTATGACTTGGTATTTTGATTAATAAAGTCTTCCGCTTGCTTTTATATATGTTCTGATTTGACACCATAATGTGATGCTTTGTCTCTTTATCGGAGCGGGGTGTACCAATTATGGTATCAGAGCTGCCAGGTTAAGCCCTGTAGAACCTAGGTTATGACATGTGAGGATTGGGTAGACATTAGGTTTCCTTTGATATGATCGCTTCCTTTCGTATTTTGATCTTAACTTTAAATTGTCTTCGCTGTTTCATTTGTTGACCGAGTATTTTCTTCGACCAAGGATCAGGCAACTAACTCTTCAGGTACTGTTTCGGGAACTTTTTCTATGTATGATCGTGATGTGTTTGTTTTATTTGATACCGGTGAGACACATTCTATGCTTTCTCTTACATTTTCTAAACATATTAAAGTCCCTTCTACACCACTAGATTTTGCTTTATCTATTTTCACGCCTATGTGAATAATGTGGTTCTCAGTCATGAGTTTAGGAGTTGTCCGTCACGTTTTGATGATTAGATTCGTTCTGCTATTTACCTCCTTTGGAATTGAGTGATTTCGATATTATTCTTGGTATGAATTGGTTGACTGAGCATCGAGCTACAATCAACTGTCATGCGAAACGTGTCATCTTTGGCGATTTGAACAATTCTGAATTAATTTACCATGGTTCCCGACATGGTAAGCCCATTGAAATCATCCCTGCTCTAAAAGCTCGAACGTTAATTTCTCATGGTTTTGAAGAGTTCTTAGCATCAATTATTCTTAACGTATCTCAGTGTAAGGGTTTTCTATGTTTTGGTATAAAAGGAAAAATTAAGTCCGTGGTTCATTGGTCCGTTCGAAATCCTAGATCGAGTTGGTGAAGTTTCTTACCGTTTGGCGTGACCTCCGCGATCGTCTCATGTTCATAATGTGTTTCATGTATCTCTTTTGAGAGATTACAACTATCATCCGTTACAAGTCGTTTCGTATCTGTTAGATCACATTCGCGAAGATTTATCTTTTGTTGAGGAGCCTGAGGCTATCCTAGATCGTCAAGAGCGAGTCATGAGAAAGAAAACCATTCCCTTTGTTAAAAGTCTTTGGAAAAATCATCCCGTGCGTAAGGCTACTTGGAGAAACTGAAGAAATGATGCAGACAAATTATCCACATTTCTTTTCGTAAATTGGTACGTTTCCGTTTAAGTCAGACTTTAATTTCGCGGATGAAATTTTTTAGAGGGGAAGAATTATAACACCCTAAAATCTTAATAAATTATTTTATTAATTATATTATCAATTTTACTAATTATGTTATTAAATACAAATAGAAAAAAAAACGAAAACAACAACGAGTCATGAGTAAATTAATAAGATAAGAATGAATCACATTTTGTATCTTTAGTAGTCCCGTATCATTCCTTAACATATGAAAGTCTTACTTAAAATAAATAAGAAAAGTTGACTTATAGTTAAAAACGTGAAAGATATCGAAGATATCTTCTGTTCTACGCGTCTTCTATGACAAATCAATTACAACATCTCCCTATATATATACAAAAATATTATTTACCCTACTCCTAATAAAAAAAACACAGGCGCCGTTCCAAAATAAAATTTTGAGGTTTGAGTGTTTATCGAAAAACGGAGTGCGGGTACGAGTTCTTGTTTGGGCTGTGGTTCGTGTTTTGATTAGGTTTCGGTACGTGTGCGGGTTACGTCTATCTGTTTGGTTACGTCTCGGTTTTTGGGTTGGATCGCATCTCTCTGAATCTTGGCGTTCGTGTTTCCGGTTTTAACCTTCTTTGGCCTAGAGGTATATTTAAAACTTGTGTTTTTCTACGCATGAAATCAATTACTACTACATCAGTACCATGTTAATTCTTTCTATATTCTGATATAATGCATAATGCATGATACATATACAAGAACAATATGTGGGTTAAAATATATTGGCTATATACGTCATTGAAATGACAAATTACATGAACATGGGTTGTAATTAATGGCAATATTTAAATTTTCAGATCATTAAACAGACTTGATATAAAATGATTGCAACTAGCTATAGTCGAATTGAATTGGGATTTTCGATCTTTAAACGGCTCATCGGATTCCGTTAATAAGAGGTTTATATAATGAGTCGGGTTCTTCGACCTATTCGTAAACTAAAAACATGCAAATAAATGGTAAATTTGAATACTTACGTTGTTTCGTAGATCAAGAGTCATACTTATGAAACATGGCGTGTGCATGAACTGGCATCTTGGTTCTTGGTTCTGTACTACAGCAGTAAGCAAGAAGAAATGGTGTTTCATGCATGGTCGTCATTTTAAATTTTGTACGTAAACTCAAATTGTTTCAAAATGAATGAAAGTTGGTCATAATGTAACTTATACATGCACGTTGAGATGTATTGTTTAATGGAATCACATGGAGTATCAGTAGCATTATAAAATGACATATAATCAATTACATATAGGATTATGTACTGAATAATTAGTTAGAAAGGTTTGGCATGTAACAACTATAACTAAACTAATATGTAAACTAGAACTCACTCAGAATGCGGTCATAAAAAAATTAACGGCCTGAATAATTCTTGTAGATAAACCGAAGAAGGAGTAAGTTGTGTTTTCGCGTACGCGTTGATTTGCTTTTAAGGTACAGATATTCCGTCCTTTTAGTAAGGACATCTCATGACTTAATTCTCATTTGTTTTTCACTACTTTGATTCGTTTGATATTCCTTTGATTTGCTATCCGTAATCATGACTCGTTTGATGTTGACAATCCGTTTGATTCGATATTCGTTTGTATGAATCTGTTGGTTCTTGTTTGGAATATGCTACTAGATTCGTTTCCATATTTGGATTATTTGAAACTTGATCATTGTTATCTTTTGCCTATCTCTTTGCCCGAGCTATTTGTATCTAGTCATGGAGGTACCATGACCATGTCATTGATGCACCAATGGCATGACACTATCTGTGGCGGTGTGATTAGTCCACGGCGTTCCCTTTTGTATGTGCACTTATTATGATTTGATTATATATGTTCGTACACTCGTCATAGTGCTTGTGTATATGGATATAACTTTGTTTTGCATGGAGCGTATGGATGCATCATAGGTATTTTGTTCTGTTTAGTTTAGGTGAATGGTTGTGTGTGTGCAATACACCCCATTTGGTACACAGGAGGAGCTTGCCCGTGTACATTTGATTATGACTATCTGATTATTTGTTTAGGGTCTATTCATGTATCATGTTTAGACATTTGTTTGGGCTCGTGGGCATTCCTTTGATTACTCTTATCCTATTCATTGTTCTATATATATCGTTTGGCATTTGTTTGGCAGGTTCTCGTGATCCGTTTCGTTCATTCCTTTGTTTTATTACCGTTATTATTATTATATCTGTTCACTGAGCGTTAGCTCAGCCGCGTTTTCTTTTCCTGCGGCAGGTACTAAGCGGGAAGCTGGGATATGAGTGTTGAGAGTAGGAGCTTTTAGAGGACCCACCTTTAGAAGAACCCTTTTTCATTTTAAATATAAAATCTATTCAAGTCAAAGTACAAGTCTCTAAAAGCTCAATGTATAAGTCATTAGGCATGATCTCTAAAATAGCCGTTTTACCTTTGTTTTCATTCTAATTTCTTCACCACCACTTGTGAGCAAGCTACTACACTCATTTTACAATGTGTAAACCCTAATTATTCTATTCATAAGCTTTCATACATCTTTTTATACTCAAAACCCTAATTCAAAACCCTAAACCCTAAAACCGAGCTAGTTTCTAAACCATGACCCGTTTCTTGATTTTTATCCATTGTAAACCCAAAAAAACTCTTAAATAAGTTGTAATAACATAAATTACAACATTCTCAATCATATTCCATCATCATTTCATCATTCTACTTCAATTATTCAAGAAACAAATCCAGAAAACCCTAATTGTGCCCTAAATGATTGTTTGACCCGTTTACTCGTTTTAAACCATTCTAATCCCAAATAACCAACCAAGAGCTATTGTAAACTCATAAAATGAGTTTACAAATCATTACCTATCAATATCTTGACAATGTAACTAAATTTCGAACTAGAAAACCCTAAAGGATCCAATTCGTGCCCTAATTCCAACCCACGACTTATTCCTTCAATTTCGACCCATTCTAGACCAATCCACTTATCATTTTTCATTAATTATCCAAGATATAAGCCTTATAAGCATAAATTAACATTCACATTACAAGTATACTCGAAATCTAAGCATGAAATCACTTGAAAAACCCTAAACCGTACCAAATGGAACCCGTGACCCCATTTCATCATTTTAACCCATTTTAACCCAAACCAATTGCAAACTCCTAATGACACTTCTTATTACAGACCTTGAGAACATTTTCCAACCATCCATGATCAATATACACGAAATATAAATGAGAAAACTTGTGGAAACCCTTGTCGAACCCAAAACAGACCCGCACCCTTTCTTGCTCATTTTTAACCCATTTTAAACTCTCCCATGTGCAAATAACTTCCATGAATACCTTCTAGAATCCTTGAAGTAGCTTACCCAGTAGCTTAGACCATCTCTTGGTCAAGAATGAAGGCCACATGGCCTCTCTTTTGCCTAGACCAGCCGCGGCAGCAAGAGGAGGTAGCCACCTCATTCAAGCTACTCCTAGACCTCCCACATCTAAAATTCTAGCTTCAACACCTCCCTAACTAGCTCTACCATGTGTCAAGACCAGATCATAGAGCTTGCTTACTCTCTACACCTTCAAATGGGTATAAATAGACCCCATATGTGCCCATTCAAACTCGCACCCACCTTCCTCTTCTATAACCCATCATAGTAGCAAATATTTGCTCAATATGATTTCTAATAGATCTTAAGAAGTCTCAAGTACAGAAAGGAAGCAAAAGAAACCAAGAAACGAAGCCCTGAAGTCGTTATTTTGGACATACGAAGTCAAAAGTCCCGAATCCGACCCATTTCTAAGCCATAAGCTCAAGACCAGGTTCTCTAAGCTTATATTCTGTATTCATACCTTTATAATGTTCATATGATCATGCTAAAATCATAATATAAAGCTTTGAACTCAAAAACCTATGTGTTATACCTTTTTGATCCAAAACCGTACACCCGAAACCCTAATTTCATGTTTTTACTTAATCTATAAGCTAAGCTTGTAAACTATTGTTATAATCTATCCCAATAAGCTTAACTAACATTAAAATAAGTGCTTTGATAAGTCATGAAAGAATTTGAGATTAAAACCCGCGCGTTTTCATTTTAAAACCCTAATATGACCCGTTTTACTTCCTAGCTTAACGAATCGTTAATTTAAACTTGCGTTGTGTTAAATCTTCATATTTTAGTTTATTATAACTTATAAATGTCTATTAAAATGTTAAAATAAGCTTACATGACAAATTTGACATGTTTTGTAATTATAATCCATGCAAGGGGTATATATCGTAATTTTTAGAAACTTATAACTAAAAGGACTAAAAGTGTCATTTTATCAAAGTTATAACTACAAGGGTCTATTATGTCACTTTTTAAAGTACAAGGTTTACTTGGTATATCTTTTAAACTTGAGGGACCAAAGTCGTAAAAGTGCAAACTCCAAGGGTATATTCTGCCACTTTTCAAACTCAAGGGTCTAAAATGTAACATTTTGAAAAAGTATAAAAACACATTCAAAACATTACCAGACATAACTTTAATTAACGCTTGACGTGCTTAACATTTCCAGATATTGAATAAAATGCTTAAAACTGCTTATGTTATAACTATTATATCATTCATCATCGATGTGCTTTCAAAAATCATGTCCCGGATTCATATCATACCACAATACTAGGGAGCTTCATATTAAGGAGTTTCATCTTGGTATTACGTTCTGACTGAGTTGTTGGGTTTACGATTTAAAGTGCCCTAGCTCCTCAAACGTTTACTGAATGACTTCTGAATTATGATGGCCCGAACGGTGTTATGATAATTTTAATATCAAAACCGACATCGATGTAAAATCTTACATATTCAATCAAACTAAGACTTGACATATATTACCCCAGGTTGCCCGTGACGAAGCCGTTACTTTCATTTCATATACATTTGCTATCAATTTCCCTATAACTGTTCAGGTGAGTTCATAGCCTCGCATTTCAATCTTTTTATAAACCCGCGAGGGGGATACATGCTATAAACATGAATGCAATTATTTCTGTATGCTATTTCAATTTACTATTGCCTAAGTAACTGCTTTGCCTTTAAGTCCCCATAATCATGAACCGTTAATTACTCTCCGTAATAAGCGCGAATGATGTGAATAGATCTATTTGGGCTGGACTCCCCGTTGGTGTACCCAGTTATGTGTAACCAATTGTACATCATTAGAAATCACGCAGGTATTTTGGCAAAAGTACCCGCATGGGCTATAACGTATCACCATACCCTAAGGCTTCGGATTCATGAGCTAATGGCAATAATAAATATGTTTCCAATACTGGATGTATATCAACGTAACCCAAATATCGCATTTGCATTCAAATTATATTACTTAAACCTATGGATTCACTCAACCTTTGTGTTGACTTTTTTTGCATGTTTTATCTCAGGTAACTAATGGCACGGAGTAGCAAGGACATGACAATGGAAAAACCGTTATCATTCAAACTTTATTGTATAGATTTTGGGAACCTCTAATTTGTAAAAACTCTGAAGAAATAAGGAATGATAACTTATTTTCATAAACGACTCTTTTTGATTCATTTTCTATAATTCTGACTGTTGTACCTTGAAGTAATACCCCAGATTAGCTTCCGCTGCTATATGTAAAAATAGGGGTGTTACACTTTACAAGGCAAGTGGCGATATCTTCCACTTTATACAATACTCTACATCGTTGATTTGTATTAACGAATAATCGATCCTTGGTGTAATTTCTTCGGCAGTTGCGAAACGATTATCTTTAAACTTTCCTTCTCTCTTTTTTCTTGTGATTTTTCTAATTTTTTTGATTTTTTTGCTAAGACTATGCTACGAAACTCAGTGTAGTTTCACCATCTTCACGATTATAATAATTCCGGATAATTCCTTCGATAATTCCTTCATTCTTCGGACGTACCAATAATTGTGATGGTAGTAAAAATACATGAGTTTTGACTATGATATACATTCCCATTTGCAATGTGTAAATTTCTTCCAACCGTACCAAAATAGGCACAAGACTCGGAAAATACAAACTTCACACTTTAAGCAACTAGCAACTGTAAAATAAACTTAATCTAACAGGGTAGGCTAAGGTGTAAAGGTGTAACGAAACAAATAATTGGTGTAGTTCCTAAAGGATTGGCTCTACGGGTTGTCTTAGGGGTATCTTACTCTTAAAATAAGAGTAAACAAAGGTTTTATATGGGGGTTAACTAACCAGTGTAATCCTAAAATTTACCAATTTAAACAAGTTACTCCATCTAAATCCATAGTACTCATTGTTGCGGTCTCGAATAGATATGCCAAGCCAAGTTCTAAAGTCTACTACATCACTGGCACACTCATAGTTTGTTGAATTTAGGTAAACATTTGGAAACGGATAGGTTAAATCATCACAATATCTAACAAGGGTTATTGTGTGCGAGTTATGTATCAAGTAATTTCACAAAAGTATGCTTGAAAATTTTTAAATTTGAGCATAATTTAAGCATTTTAGTGTGAATAATAGGACAAGTAAACATTCTAATTCCATCCCCCACTTGAATTATACAACGTCCTCGTTGTATATATAAAATTTTAAATACGAGAATTAAAAAGAATTAGAATAAGAAACCCCCCTGATATTTGCTCGGTAGATTCTCCATGTTGAGTTTATTAGCAAGATTGTGTTGAATAGCCGCTTTGAAGTTTCAAGACTCCAACACTTCAAAATCTTCCAGATTTGTAAATTATCCACTAATATTCGTTGATATTCTTTGCTTCCAAGGTCCTGTATAAAATATAGGAAAAAATGTGTGCATTCCTATCTTGGTACCTATGGTTAATTTAAACTATACTAAACATACTAAATACAGGTCAGTTTTGGTGAATACGCTGTATCATGTGCATGAATACGTCGTATTGCCAGAACTGACAATAATGTTTTTTAAAGTGCATAAAAAGTAAAGACTGATAACGTCCAGACAATCAATACGCCGTATGGTATGGATCAGATACGCCGTATTGATGTCTGGGAAGACAGACTCGATAAAATTAAATAACATTCCGGGTTGTCTCCCGGGAAGTACTTTTGTTTACAGCGAAGTCTAGTTAGACTATTCTTCAGCTTCTCATCATTCCATCTCATGCACGCTAATGTGCCCTCGTGAAATCCATTCTTCCATCTTTGCATCTCAAATGTAATCGGGTCCTAAATTCAATACTCCTTTGTAGAACCCCTTAAGCTTTTGGTATGCATGCGAGATTCCATTCACCTCATCTTTCTTACTTACCTTTAGTAATGGTGGGATTTTGTTGCATTGCTCATTAGTGTGGCGTTTAAACCTCAGATGTGATCGCACCATTTGGTAAGTTACTTCATCATCACCATTGTAAAGGGTAATTATCCCTTCGAACCTTTTTGTTTTAATTCCAACTTCTCTTAAAAATGGTTTACCAAAAATAACATCGCCCATTCCTTCATCACGATAATCATCCATATTTTCTAAAACTGCAAAATATGTCACAACAAAAAAGTTTCCAACAAAAATAGGTACATCCATTAAAGCTCCAATAACATTATTCCCTTTGTACACCATTTTATCTTTCATTATAGAATTATGAAACTTTTTGGACATCACATTGACATACAATAATGGGAAAAAGTTAGCGTGTGTAAATTCAAATCCTATCATGCAAGAAAACTTTAAGTTGTGAGCACAATCTATATGGATCTTCTTATCATAGTCACAATAACTAGGGTAATCATCAATTCCAATATCAAGTTCATCATCCCTAGTTCTAAATTCCTCAATTACCTCACCTTCCTCAATGGTGGGCATTGAATCATCTTCTTGATTTCCCTTAAGCTCAAATGGTTCATTTAGATCATTTAATTCTATGTAATCTTCTAAGAAAGGGTCTAATGATCTATTTAACACCAAAATTTCTCCCATTAGCCTAGCTTCTAAATCAAGTTCCATTCTTTCTCTCAAACTTAGCATGTAGACCCTCTTAATTAAACTACTAGCAGGTTTAACACTTGTGAAAACAATCCTTTCTTCCCCGACCCTTAAAGTAATCTTTCTTTTGTAAGCATCAATCTTAGCACGGGCGGTAGACAAAAATGGTCATCCGAGGATCAAGGGAACTTTGATATCCTCGGGCATATCTAGAATTATAAAGTCTACGAGGAAAGCAAATTTACTAATTCCTACTAGTACGTTTTTAGCTATTCCTTTGATTGCCTTCGTTCCTGGTATGAAGGATTCGCATTGTTCCTTTGATAGAATCCCGGAGCTGTTGCTCTATATCCCCCTCCTTGAAAAGGTCCACCAAATTGCGTGTAGTAAGCTTCTTCTAGGGTTTCACTTCTTCTTTTAGTGGGCAATCTTTGGTGTAATAGGGTACTTTGCATTGTTCACATCCTGAGCAGCATAAACTTTTTCATTTACCTTTTTGATTTCTCTTCCAAGGTTGTTCAGTTGTGCTTGTATTGCTGCTAATCCATTAGAAGTTTTAGTACTTCTGACTCTTGATGTTCCATTATGCTATTTTTGAGAGTATTCAGCCATTTCTTGGATGGCTGTTTTTGCATCAGCAGCAGTCTTTGATGGTATGACACCTCTTGAATCCAGAATTTGTCGAGTCAGAACATCCAATCCATTATAAAAAAAGACTACTTCCTACATCTTTGTTAAATAGTGTTGAGGACACTTTATCAAGAGCTCTTTAAATCATTCCCAAGCTTGATAGAGGTTTTCATCTGGTTCTTGCTGAAAGTTGTTGATTTCCTTTATTTTCTTTGCAGTGCGAGCAAGTGAGCAATATGTGCTTAGAAACATAGTCTTTAGATCTTCCCAGGTTGTAATCGAACCAATTGGTTTGTTTCTTGGCCATCGACTTGCGGCTCCGGTAAGGGACATAGGGAAGGCTCTAAGCATCACTTAATTTATAGTAATATTATGAATGTGAAATAAATCCATGATCTCAAGAACTTTCTCAATGTGTTCATTCGTATTTGCATGATCCGAACCGCTGAAGGTGTTAGTTTGTAGTTCCTTGAGAAATTGGCCCTTAAGTTCAAAGTTATCTTTGTCTTCAATTTTGGGCCTAACAACCCCCGATCCATAGTCAAATCGGGTCTTGCTCATGTACTATTCTATAGTTTCTGCCATTGTTTCCACTTCTTCTTCCTCCGAGTTTTCTTGATCAGAAAATAAATTGAAATCAGGCGATCTCAACTCGTCAAGACTTAAAGTCTTGAAGTCTCTCCTAGATGATCGAAATTCTAGTTTCGGATCTTTGTAAGGTGTAAATAGTTCGTTTGTTGAACTCCTTGTCATGCACTACCTGTAACAAGGGATAAACAATCAGTAGGATTTGCTCTGAAGAAAGATAGAAAAAAATTTAGCACGTAAATCAAATATGAAAACTAAGATTCTGATTCTGTTCTAGATGATCGATACGCCGTATTCAATTGAAGTAAATACGCCGTATTAATCAGTTGAATGAATATTATTTATTGGACAGAAAGTTGGATACAATGTATCCAATGGAAGTGGATATGCCGTATCGAGTTATCGACCAGAACAGTGTATTAGGAAAACAATTAAATACGCAAACAAATATACAACCAAACAATTAAAATAACAAATATACAGAATATACAAAATATACAAGAATATACACTAATCTAGTTTACACTACTCCTAAGGGTTAGATCTAATCTAAAAACCAAAATATAAAATAAAAATCAAGATTAAATTCTCACTTCCCCAGCAACGGCGCTAAAAACTTGATGTGTCGTTGTGTGGTGTATATTTTTATGATTTATGTTTTAAATTTATATATTGTTGACTTAACAAAAAACAACAAACCTTAACTGGCAATTGTACCATTCCGTGAAGATTTGTGGTAAGTAGGGTGTCGAACACTTGAAGCGAGGTTAAATCTCTCAATTTATTTATATTTTGGTTATCTAATCTAAGTTAATTCTAATCTAAGTCAAACCTATGCTAATCCTATGTTAGTTTTAATCCTAATTCTAACAGGTAAAAGGGGGTTTCAGCCTGAGAGACTGGCACGGGTTTGGTGGTGACTACAATCAATTCAAGACACTTTAACCCACACAAGCAAATTAACAGAAGATAAAAGAGCGGTCAAGCCTTATAATAGAAAACTGTATTAGCCATCATTAATCCGATTAGAAGTTGGTTTGTTTATTCAGTGCAATGATTACTTATCGCGGAGAGGCATATCATTCTTAGACTTAGGCGAGAATTTATCCTAAGACCTAGACACATTAATTCTATCACAATTAAAGCATCCGCATAAAGTGTCCTTATTTGCTGATTATAATCTATCTTAGGGATTAAAGCAATGGTGATCTTGTTAAACCCTAGCTCATAGAGACTTTACCCACTTACTGCTTAATGGAAATTTATACTCTAGTAGTCTACTTGTCCAACTATCCAATGGAATCAGAACGTTATTTGTTGAATTATCTAGGTTCACCTGCTAGTCAACTTGTTTAATAAACCAAAGGCAATATCCGAAAACTAGTTAAGCCAGAAGCGTATCCTTAGCACGAATTTAGAAGGAAAATATTTATGATCCTCTGATTCTAGATGTATAAATCACTATATAGAGAGCCATCCAGGCATCAAGATTACTTGGTCCATATCACCAGATCCAGTTGAGTGATAGGTCACATACAAAAGCATGTAAACAAGTATAACTTGATAAACATAAACAAGACATATCAATGAATAAATTTCGAATCGAGGATATAAACAAAACCAAACATTCAAATATTCATAGTAATGGTTAATACCCAAAGGTATTAGCCTTCAAACACCATAATTAATACAAGAGTAATAGCTTAGCCAAGATAAACTAACTGATACTCCTTGTGTGACAATCCGTCAATTTCAGGTCGTTATTTTATTCTCGAGTATTAATTATAATTTTCAATTTTATGTTGAGATATGAACTCACGACTAACCGGGAAGAAATTAGGGCTTACACTTGTAATTTAAGTAACGTTTATGAAGAACCGGCGAATTCTACATTAAGCATCGACGTTTATATTTTCAAAATGTCATAGAAATATTTTTATTACATTCGTTTTTATTTTTCGTGTCTCGTACTATTTTTACGTTTTATGAAAAACGGCTTCAAAACGTACCTTTTTAAATATCGGACTTTGAAAATACCCGCCTTAACAATTAGTGGGACAAGTAGTAAACTACTTATCCTACTAATCTCACTATGCAAAGGGTGACAAAACCAAAGTGGGGAGGTGTCCAATTTGTGTTTAACCTTGCACCAAAGCTACACACTTGACATTTCTCTCCTAAACCCATATAAACTAACTTTGACCATCAACACACACACACAAGTCATTTTATAACCAAAATTCTGCATTTTCTCTCTTCCTCTCTTGTTCTTGACGCCACACACACACCACAAACACTCATTTTATAAATTTTTGAAGCTCAAAGATTAAGCACACTAGTGAATATGACTACCTAGTGTAATTCTTGCATTTTGAAGATGATCTAAAGGAGTTATAAGAAGGTTTTTAAACTTATATGGGCTGAAGTTGATCAAAAAGTTTATCAAGTTTTTGGGTAATGAAAATAGTGATCTAAAATAATTTGGGTGAAGATCCAAGTTGGAGTAAAAGGGTTATATTATTTTTTTGATCAATTGATCATTCCCATCATTTATTTGGGGTAAAACTCTATTGGTTTTCATTATTATTGTATTTTTGATTTCCTTATTGTATATGTAAATATATAATATATATGATGATCAAGAGGTGAAATTGTCCATGCATGCATAGATCTAGGTTAAAATGGCTTAATCAACTATTGAAACTAGCTAGAAATCACTAAAACTTATGGGCTGATGTTAACAGTAAGTTCTACAATTTTGAGTAACTTTGAGAGTTTATTTGAACACTCTAGGTTGTAGACAAATGTCTTGTGATCATGTAGCAAATTGGATCCTCATTGGAATGTAAAAATTGAGTAAGTTATGGTCAAAATACTAAAACTAGTGGATTCTGACCTTGCTATACAAATGATACAAAACGTCATACTTATGTACTGATTTGGTTAAAAAGTTAAGACTATGAGATGTAGATAAAATCATGTAGGTTCTAAACCAGTTGGATAATCAACCAACTCCTTATGGTTTGTAAATGGCATCAAAAATGGTGAAAGTGAGATTTCAGTCCGAATTTGTAACTTGACCTTTATGTATAAAAGTAACCATATGTATATGTATGACTAAAAGATGTACTAAAATGAGTTTAATTATGTAAAGTGGACTTAAATATGAAGCCAAGCATATTAATATATAAATTATACCATTTACGGTTTATAAATTACGACTATTTTCGTAAACATAAAAGTATACAAAATTTACTACTACCCGAACACTATACTATGTAAAGCGATTTTTGTAACTAAAACCCGAGGTGGTAGGACCCACTTCTTGGGAGTTTTTAAAAGTTAACTTACTGATAATAAACATGTCCCGACCTCGAGAACCCAAAAATTTATAATAAGACTCATTTACAAGCTTGAATGGGCCATAAGGCCTAATTGGGCCACTAGGCCCAATGTATTAAAATAGACATATTGGACTTGGCTTTAAGCCCAACCCACTTGGGCTTAATTAATGAGCTAAGACCTGGTCTTGGGTTAATAATATCAACCTAATAACTTAATGGGCTTGCTTAGAGTCTTATTTAGATACTTATATAAGCTAATTTTGATTTCAGATATTATCATGTCAGATTTTAGCATTCTACAGTTACATACACATCAGTATCCGGAGGACGATTCAGACTCGGTTCACAGAGTCGATGGACCACCTATTATGCCAGAGGACCTATATGCTTACATAATGGCTGCTTATGGAGGTTCCACCATCGCCTGACTACATACCTGCCCTGGGGACCAACCATCACCAGACTACGTTGCTGGCACTCCCTCCCCGGAGGAGCCTGAGCAGGCACCAACCATACCGTTTATTTACTATTATGATCGACGCCGGTGACCCATGTATATGACAAACGAGGATGATGTTTTCTAGCTGAGGAACAGACATTGCATGCTGATACAAGTAACCTATATTGCTTGAGTCTCATGTTACATTAACGAGTCTGATCTAGAGGTGGTCCAGAGGAAGGATCAAGATGACTACCCTGATGACAGGGTGATGTGGTTGATGAGGGAGGAGGAGGAGGAAGCTCCCAGCTCGGCCAATTTTGTCCCACTGTACACCGTATGACCGCTAGGACATCTATCCGGGGTGAGCCTTCATATCAACTTTCCTCCTAGGAAGAGGGTAGAGAGACTTCTTGCCTTAACCACCAACACGTCACCCATTACTTACACTATCATCTCCATTACCACAGATACCATCACCAACACCCAATAGCCCTACTCATATTGAGATTCCCGAGAGTTCTCGTTTACCTCTTCGGAAGAGGGGCGTTTTTGCTGCTCCCACCATAGTAGTGAGGTCGGGGAGAGTTCAGCAGCAGGTGCTGCTAGGCAGGATAGACCTACCATATCGAGGGACGACCCATACTCCATAGCGAGGGAGGACCTTTATGGATTTGTCGATATGGTTGATGTCCCTCCATACGTTGTTGACGTTAGGGAGTTAGACTATGACATTACAGGATACATGGGATATCTGGTAGGGGCATCGATGCGATTGCTCCCGGACCATCGTAGGGGGGTCAATCAGAGGGTTACGATCTTGCTTACCATTATTGAGAGGAGGGACTCCAAGCATGTATGTTTTTATGGAGGAGGCTCAGATGACCGGTCTTCTACTAAGAGGGACGAGTCAACTTGTTTGTATAGGGTTAGGCTGTTCATCGTCGTTTAGCAGTAAGATGTAGAGAGAGAGAGAGGCTAGTGGCTCATGAGGCTTGGGGGATAACCATGGGATGCATAGCGACTATGCACGTTCAGATGTTATTCGTCAATTACGTACTACGTCGTGGCGATCAGGAGTGCATTGATTTTCAGAGTTACAGTCAGCAGATCACAGGAGACAGAGGGTGATTTCAGAGTTATTGACATCAGACCACAAGAGACAGGTTCAGTTGACTAAGACATTGAGGTTGCTGAAAGGACTACAGACACAGATGGTCGAGTTTCAGAGGCAGCATGGACCCGCAGAAGGTCCGTCACAGCCTGATGCACCAGGAGAGGCTGGTAGCAGTTCCTAGATTTGGTTATGTTGTAGCTATGCTATGCAGCCTGTTAAGTATTATGGGTTATTCCCAGCTAGCAGACTGTATAGATCTTTTGGTTTTGTTTTGCTCCCAGTATAGGTCTTTTGTTCAGGTATTATCTACCTTGTACAGCATACTAAGTGTTACGGGTATATCCCGGCTAGTATGGCTTTAGGTTGTTTCTTTTGTCTTGTAACCTAAGTGTAGTAATCATCTTGTATCTGAACCAAACATGTATGTTTTTCCAAGTTATATATGAAATGGACGGATTATGTTATCTATGAAATCGAATTTATATTAAATGAATGTCGATTTGGTTATACTATGGTTAATTTCAATAACAGTTGTACATTTCACTATGTGATGTGATCTCGTTTTTATTTAATGTGTATCAGGTCTATTGTAATAAAATAAAAAAATACTAGATTTGTGATTCTAACGGGGTATTATGCTTTTCTTGTGATTTTAAAGAAATGGCACCAAAGAGAAAGACAACGAGGTTAAAACCCAGATGCAACACCTAACACCAGTACTGACAATTAACCACTACTTCTTGTCACCAAACGCCCAAATTCAGGCCAATGATTAACGAAGGCGTACTGCTGCACTGGCTGCAGTGATACAACAGAAATGCGAGATAGTTTTACTTCAGGAACGGGATGCAAATCGGCCTGTGCAAGTTGCTCGTGAATGCACCTACCAGACTTCCTAAAAGCCAACCCTTGAACTTCATGGGCACTGGAGGAGTTGGTTCCGACTCACTCAGTGGTTTGAAAAGATGGAGTCTGTTTACAGCATAAGCAACTGTATAGTAGCATGCCAGGTCAAATTTGCTACGTGTACTGACAAGGGAAATGCTCTTACATGGTGGAACTCCCATGTTAAGACCACTACTCCTGAAGCTGCCTATGCAATCCATGGAGGCACTATAAAAAGATGAGACAAAAAAATTATGCCAGGGCGCGAAAATTTAAGAAAATGGCGTTCGAAATGTGGATTGAAGTAAAGGGTAACGATGTGGTAGTTATAGCCACGTTTCCAAGAACTGGCACTAATGTGCGATCGGATGTTTCCAGAAGAAATAGACCAAGTTGAGAAATATGTCGGTGGCTTGCCCGACACGATCCATGGCAGTGTGATGGCACTAAGCTAAAATACTAGCAGGATGCATTGAGTTCGCCACTGAACTCTTGGACAAAAGATCAACACTTGGGCTGAATGTAGGCTGTCATCAAAAGAAAGTCTGATGACAATGCCAAGGGAAACCAGAATCTCAGCAACCAAACAAGAGACAAATCACTGGAAGAGCTTATGCCGCGGAATTGGTGATAGGAAACCATCGGAGGGCCTAATCCTATTGTGTTCAAATGTAACTTCACCATGAGGATCACTTGTGCTACCAAATGCAGCATGTGCAACCGATTTGGTCTTTAGGTGTGCTGAGAGTCCCCCAAGGTCAACACTGGGGTAATCATAGGGTTGTTTTGAATGTGGTGACTCCAGGGCATTTCTAGAAGGCATTGCCCAATATGAAGAACAACAACAAAGGGTAATCAGGCTGGAAATGCAAGGCTCAGGCAAGGTGTATGCCGTGGGCTAATGCAGGGGCAAACCCGGACTCAACAATGTCAGTCACAGGTACATTTCTTCCTAAAAACTGATATGCTTCTATTTTATTTGATACGGTCAGCGGCATTGATAGGAGTTTTGTATCTACTGCATTTAGCTCTCGAATTGTTATCACTCCGACTGCATTAGATCATAATTATAATGTCGAACTAGCCGACGGGCGAATAGTTGGATTAAACACTATTATCTGGGGTTGTACATTAAACCTCTTAAATCATCCTTTCAACATAGACCTAATGCCCATAGAACTAGGTAGTTTTTGACAGTGATTAATTGGTATGGATGGTTGCAAAGTACCATGCCGTTATTGTCTGTGCGGAAAAGATGTTGTATTCCTTTTGGAGACGAAATTTTAATCGTTCGTGGTGACGGAAGCAACAATAAACACGGGACCTGATTAAACATCATCTCGTACTAAGGCTCAAGAGTATTTAACGAAGGGATGTCAGATTTCTTAGCTAATTTCACCGCAACTAAAGACGAAGACAAGTCACAAGGAGAAACGACTTGATGATGTTGCCCGTTGTTCAGAATTTCCTGAAGTCTTTCCGAGGATTGCCGGTATACACCCACTCGACATTGTGGAGTTTAATATCGATTTGGTACCAGGTTGCAACACCTGTAGCACGGGGCACCATATTAGATTAGCACCGTCGAAATGTAGGAGCTAGCAGAGCAATACAGGACTGAGATGAACAGTAACTTTTATAAAATTGTTTTTATAAAAGTATTTTTATACATTTAAGTATATAAACTCGCGTAATTCATAACTCCTTCGTTATAAATTGAAAAATTACGATTCTTATCATTTTGGAATCCTAAAAATATGTGTGATCTGAGAAAAATAATAAACCTTACATATCAGTAGTATTTTATAAATTGTTTTTATAAAATTTCTTTTATAACGCGTTTAATTAACGTATAACTTGTAAATTACGTATCTTTTTCGTTATTAATCCGTTTTTCGAGTTTCTTACCTTTTTGGAATCGTCATGAGACGTACTATTTTATAAAAATATAAAATGAACAGGTCATATGTCGAATTAAAACAGAAAGTTTGGAGGTTTGTGTTAAAAACATGTTTTAAACTTGATTTTGTACTTTTTAGCTTAACCATCTTGTTACAATTCCATTTCAACACCATTTATCACATGTATTACCTTCCTAGGGTCCTTAAGTCCATAGTTGTCCAAAAATGTCCAAGAAATCACAAGATTCATTTGTGTACACACTTGCTTATCTATGAACTTTCATAAGTATACTTTAATTACTAGTTTATATATGAACTTTTTATACATAAACCAAGATTGTACAAGACTTATACTTCCATTATAACATCATATTAGCATCCATATAACATAAATAAAAGTGTACAAAACAATGATCACAAGTAAAAATCCCTTTTACATGTTTAAAAGTATCCTAAATGGTGATTTTGCTACATAGAACATGTATACACATAAAATGATAAATGTAAAGAGATTAAGGTTCTTAGGTAACTTTAATATGAAGTATGATAATGAACAACAAGATCTACATACTTGTTTAGCAACCAAACCTTAACTTGCAAGACTTGAAACCCTAAAACACAAAGAAACCCTAATCTTGCTTATCCTTTGATTAACCCTTGTAAATGCCTAAACCAATCCTTCTAATCACCTTGGGATGCCTTAAATATGATGTAGGAATACTTTAATGAGTGGTAAATAATTTTGTATGAATTGTGTAGTGGAGTTGTGGTTGAGCCGTGGGTAAAGAGAGGCAAAAAGGGAGGATAAGTGAAGTTTTACTTATGCAAATGGAGTATGTATGTTACTTCTCACTAGTATGCAAGTATATGTATCACATAAGCTAGTCAAAGTACTTGAAATATTGGCCAAGACCAAGAGAAAACATAGAGAGGGTTTTAAGGTAATAGTGGTCAAGAATACTAGTCACTAGTCTTAGGTATTAATAAGATGTGTATGTACATATCAAGTTGCTAGGAAATTGTGATATTTATCTTGATCTTTCTCTTCATATCCGGCCCTATATGAATATATATGATAATATTTTGTAAATTTTGAGTATTGGGTACAATTGTGGGTATTTGTTGAAGCGTAAAAAAGTTTTGGTGGTTTCGGGTATGCCTAAACGTATTTTATCGCGAAACGTAAACACTTTACGCAACCAATAAAAATAAAATGAACAAAGTTAAGTATCCTCAAAATAATTACTTAACACATGCTTGATGTAAGCATTTTATCGATTGATGCCCGTTTACATTGAACAAAAATCCGTTTACATAGAACAACCCGAGATACCTCAATGGAAGTGGGACAACATCACGATGGATTTTGTCACGAAGCTTCCTAAGTCGTCACAAGGTTATGACACTATTTGGGTGATCGTTGACCGACTTACAAAGTCTGCCATTTTTATGCCAATGAGGGAAACGGATCCTATGGATAAACTGGCAAGAATGTACCTAAAGGAGGTAGTCACGAAGCATGGAATACCTGTTTCAATTATCTGTGATCGTGACCCTCGGTTCGCATCAAATTTCTGGAAGTCACTTCAGAAGGCTTTGGGTACAAGTTTGGATATGAGTACTGCATATCATCCGCAAACCGACGGACAAAGCGAGAGAACCATCCAAACTCTCGAGGATATGCTACGTGCTTGCGTAATCGACTTTGGAAATGGTTGGGTTAAACATTTGCCATTAGTCGAGTTTTCATACAATAACAGTTATCATGCTAGCATTAAGGCTGCACCGTTTGAAGCACTTTATGGTCGAAAGTGTCGTTCACCCGTGTGTTGGGCCGAGGTTGGACAAGTTCAACTCACTGGTCCAGAATTAGTGCAAGAAACAATGGAGAGGATCATCCAGATCAAACAAAGGATTCAAACCGCTCGTGATCGACAAAAGAGCTACGCTGACTTAAAGCGTAAACCAATGGAGTTTCAAGTTAGAGATAAAGTTATGCTTAAGGTTTCGCCTTGGAAAGGGGTCGTACATTTTGGCAAACGGGGGAAGTTAAACCGCAGATATGTCGGACCTTTCAAGGTGTTGAAAAAGGTTGGAGCCGTTTCTTACAAGCTTGAGCTTCCTCAAGAGCTAATCAGGGTCCACAATATGTTTCATGTATCCAACTTGAAGAAATGTTATTCTGACGATCCATTAGTCGTTCCGTTGGAAGGACTCCAAGTGGATGACAAGCTTCATTTTGTTGAAGAGCCAGTAGAAATCATGGATCGCAAAGTCAAACAATTGAGGCGAAGCCGTGTCCTAATTGTCAAGGTTTGATGGAACTCTAGGTGAGGTCCTGAGTTTACATGGGAACAGGAAGATCAATTCAGGAAGAAATATCCACACCTTTTCACCAAGATCGCACCGTCGTCAAGTGCCGTGTCATAAGCCTTGAGGACAAGGCTCATTTAATGGGAGAAGACTATAACACCTCGTGTTTTAGGTCATTGTACAACATTATGTAATTCACAATTTATTTCTAGGGTTTTACGCGTTTGCTCTTAAATCGTAATCGTTAAGCTAAATCGCGTAAACTAAAAATGATCATTCAATGTAAACGGGCATTAAACGATTAAACGTTTACATCAAGCAAGTGTTAAATGATTATTATGAGGATAATTATCAACTTTGTTCATCTTATTTTTATTGGTTACATAAAATGCATACATTTCGTGATAAAATGCGTTTCGGCATTACCGGAAGCACCAAAACCTATCTACGCTTAAGCAAATACCCACGATTATACCCAATACACAAAATAATCAAAATATCATCCCATATATGTCAAGGTGGCCGGATATGCAAGGGATAGGACCAAGAAATATCTATTTCATGACTACTTGCCCTAAAATATCAAGATAAGGCTTATCTTAGGGAACCAAGTCTTACACCTTTACATACACTTGACCACTTGCCCTAGAAATCCTCCTTTGGTTTCTTGACTTAGTCCTCTATGTATATAAGGCCTTATCTAAGTAAGTAAACCAGATCTCTCATTTACAAAGTGTAAACAAGAACAAAACCCTCCCTTTCTCTTTATCCATAGCCACGGCTCAAAATTATTATCTTAAGCAATCCATACAAAATTTTATACCATATATACAAGCATACACACTTCATATCTAAGACCTACTAAGGTGGTTTCAAGGCTTGGTTAACCATTTGCAAGGAAGGAAGCAAGATAAGGAAGCTAGGGTTTACTTGGGAAAATTAGGGGTTTCACCTTATATTTTCAAGCCAATGGTTGTAATCACAAGGGTGTGATTGTTATTATTTTATCTACTCATCCACTCAAGGTTATTTAAAACCCTAATCAATTCATACTTATGATTTTATGTGTTCATATGTTCTATTTAGCTAAATCACCATTTAGGGTACTTTTGAATATGTAAAATGAATTTTTACATATGATCAATGTTTTGTGAACTTATTTACATGTTATATGGATGCTAATATGATGATATAATGAAAGTATAACTCTTGTACACACTTGGTTTAAGTATAAAAAGTTCATGAGTAAACATGTTAAAATTAGGGTTTCATTAACAACTTTTGATTAAAGTAAGATTAGAGGACTTGTTATCTTGAACACATGGGAAAAATATGAACTAATGGACCTAATATATGTATGACATAAGATATAAGTGTTGTAAAGTAGTTGTAACAAGGTGTTGAAGCTTAATGGTACAAAAATCAAGCTTAAAACATGTCTTAATCAAAAACTTCAAACTTTCTGTTTTGGTTCGAATTTGGTAACAGCCATATTAGGTTTTATAAATATAGTACATCTCATAAGGATTCCAAAATGATAAGAAACTCGAAAATCGGATTTATAACGAAGAAGATACGCTAGTTACGAGTTTACGACGCTAAATACTTTATAAAACAAATTTTATAAAAAGTTACTATTCATGGCAGAAACTTATACTTTGTAAACATCAATAATATGATAAAACTTTCAATTACGAGAACGTGTTCGAAAGAATCGCTAAAAACGGAGCTATAACGAATAAGATACGACATTTACGGGTTTTGCGTTAATAAGTTGTAATCTGTAATGAACAGTAAAAACACTATTCACAACAGAATCTTGAAAACCTAAAAATGTGATTTTATGATCACTCGTCTTAATACGAAAGCGTGGGCGTAAGAAACGCGAGAAACGGACTTAAAACGACAAAGTTATGTCATTTTTGCTAAAGGCGTAATTATAAACGTTTTTACTTTATAAATACGATTTCACTTAAACGATTAGATGGTGATATAGCTATATAGAAATATATGTGTTATTAGTTATCAAAGTGCTATATTACTAGGGAATTTCATAATGAGGCCTCTTCGGATGGCGTATTGACGAGCTGTTGGATTTACGATTTAAAGTGTCCTAGCTCCTCGTACGTCATGTCATGACCTCTTAAATTATGATAGCCCGAACGATGGTACGATGATAACTATATAGGATTATATATGGTAGTTGTTAGACAACGTACATGAATACTGATTCGACCTATATTAACTAGGTTGCATTCGGGCGTTAGCGTGACACGTTTTTATTTGGGATATTTTATTATCAATTTACTCACTCAAGGTGAGTTCATAGCCCCATGTTTTACAATTATTGATTTACAAGTTTTTGGGGTGAGAAACATATGCATGTTTTACAAATTGGACGCAAGTGTACATTTTATCATGATTACGTTTTGCCTAAGTAGCGATAACCCACTATGCCCATGAATCATGAACTGTCAATTACTGGAATGTGAGCGCGAATGATTATAGATAGATCTATTTGGGATTGACCTCCCCGTTCGGGTGACTAGCTATCACTGGAAACGAACGTATATCATGTCGGATTTTGGATGTTACGGGTTGAACATCGTCACGGGCAATGTAGGCAATATTTATATATTGTATTCATTTATGTCGAGCTTCGGTGTCATGAGCTTAGGAAAACGTAATTACATTTTGTGATGTCTGCATCTGTTGCATTATCACGGGGAAAGTCTTGCGGTCCTGCATATACATTTACATAAACCTATGAAATTCACCAACTTTATGTTGACGTTTTAAATGCAATGTTTTTCAGGAGATCATTAGGGCACGGGGTGCAAAAGGGATACATTGGTGGTTATGTTTTGGATGTCCTGCATTAAAGATTTAGTCGCATTACATTTTGTATATCTGTTATGGGCTGGAAATCTTTGTAATAATAACAAGTAAACAAGTGAAGCTTCGAGCTTTTGTAAACATTTTGTTAAATCCAATGTATCAGTTTTAAAACTTTTGCTTCAACAGTTGAAAAGCTGCTTCTTGTTTATCACCCCACTCAAATTTAACCTTCTTCTAGGTAAGCTTGGTCATAGGTCTGACGATCTTCGAAAACCCTTCAATGAACCTTCGATAGTATCCAGCAAGACCTAAAAATTGACGAATCTCCGTTGGTGACTTAGGAGATGTCCAATCCTTAATGGATTCAATCTTGGCTGGATCCACATGAATTCCTTCACTATCGATCACGTGACCTAGGAACTGTACCTTAGGAATCCAAAATTCACATTTGGAAAACTTGGCATACAACTCCTCCTTCTTAAGCAATTCTAAGATTTGCTTAAGGTGTTCTTTATGTTCTTTCTTGTTCTTCGAATATATCAGAATATCGTCAATAAAGACAATCACGAATTTATCCAGATATGGTTTGCATACCCGATTCATAAGGTCCATGAATACGGCAGGTGCGTTTGTCAATCCAAACGGCATAACTTGGAATTCGTAATGACCGTAACGAGTTCTGAAGGCAGTCTTCGGAATGTCTTCTTCTCGAACCCTCAATTGGTGATAACCTGACCTTAGGTCGATTTTCGAGTAGACACTCGACCCTTGGAGCTGATCAAATAAATCATCAATTCTTGGGAGCGGATAACGGTTCTTCACCGTTAGTTTATTCAATTCCCGGTAATCGATGCACATCCGGAATGATCCGTCTTTCTTTTTGACAAACAAGACCGGAGCTCCCCAGGGTGAGGAACTGGGTCTTATAAAGCCTTTATCGGACAGCTCCTTCAGTTGCTCAGATAACTCTTTCATCTCGGAAGGCGCCAATCGATAAGGTGCCCGTGCTACAGGTGCAGCACCAGGTACCAAATCAATTTGAAACTCCACTTGTCGAGTCGGAGGAAGACCCGGCAAGTCCTCAGGAAATACTTCGGGAAAGTCTTGAACTATTTGTACGTCCTCAAGTCGCTTCTCCTTCGACTTGTCTTCAACTTCTTTTGCAGTGATATGTGCCAGAAAGATAGGGAACCCTTTTTCCATGTACTTCAGCGTTTTAGTGCAAGAAATGATGTTTAATCGTGTCACATTTCCCTGGGTACTTCCATCACCGTGTATGATTAAGGTTTTATTTCTCCAGGGAATGCGAACAATCTTCTCAGCACACACTAGAGCGGAGAACCATCCACTTCTCATCCATTACCACTACCTACTTCATCACCACCTTTGCAGTTACTATCTTTTGACCATAGGACAGACAGGCCCGAGATTACACTACCACCTTAGAAGAGGTTGGGTATTGACCTTGGTCCTAGGTACGAGATTAGAGAGAGTTCAGCTGTAGCTACCACTAGACCGATTGGAGGTCGTAGGGCAGACTATGGGTTTGTCGATACTATGGATACCGAGATCAGACGACTGAATAGATCGCAAGGAGGTCGGCTTGTAGGGATTAGAGGATGTTTGGTAGACCGGGAGAGGCTGTTGGGAGGTAGCACCGATGGACCCTTGAAGGGTCAATGCTAGGCAGATTGAGTTATTGCAGTCTCGGGAGCAGGACAGCAGGATATCTATGATGTGATGCTTGGGTTATCAGGATAGGCAGACCCTGATATATCAGGTGTTGAGACAGTGTTTGTGATAGTCAATACCACTATAGAACTGCACGAATACTAGATATAGGAGGCTTTAGTTTCTCGAGAGGCATGGGGACGCTCCATAGAGGTTAGCTATATGATACGTTCAGAGATTATGGCATTACATTTTGTAGTGATGGGTCAGCAGGCAGTGATTTCATAGTTGCAGGCAGCTCACCGTAGGAGTTAGGTTGTGACTTCAGAGATGCTACAGGCAGACCACCAGAGGCAGGTCCAGTTGACTAAGGCATTAAAGTTGCTGAAAGGACTACAGACTCAGATGGTCGTTGTTCAGAGGCTAGCATGGACACCGCAAAAAGGGCAGTCATAGCTGATGCACCAGGGAGGCTGGTAGCAGTCCTAAGATTTGGTTATGTTGTAGCTATTTGCTATGCAGCCTGTTAAGTATTATGGGTTATTCCCAGCTAGCAGACTGTATAGATCTTTTGTTTTGTTTAGCTACTAGTATAGCGTCTTTTGTTCAGGTATTAGCTATCTTGTACAGCATACTAAGTGTTACGGGTATATCCCGGCTAGTATGGCTTTAGGTTGTTTCTTTTGTCTTGTACTAGTGTAGTGGATCATTTTGTATTCTGACAATACAATGTATTGTTTTTCTAAGTTTTATATGAATGGACGGATTACGTTATCTATGAGATTGAATTATTATAACATGAATGTCGTTTATGGTTACTACTATGTGTAAATTTCATAAGCAGTTTACATATTTCACTGTGTGATGTGATCTCATTTTATTTAATGTGTATGTCGTTATGTTGTAGTTATGATTTTATGAAATATCTAAAGGGTATTATGTTTTTTGTGATTTTAAAGAAAATGGCACCAAAGAGAAGGGACCACGAGGTTAACCCAGGTGCAAACACAACACAGTCTACGCAGGACACTCATAACTACATCTGTCACCAATGCCCAACTGCAGGCAATGATTGACGAAGGTGTTACTACTGCACTGGCAGCACGTGATGCAACCAGGAATGGCAATGATAGCCATACTTCAGGAATGGGTGCCAAAAGGCCTGTACAAGTTGCTCGTAAATGCACCTACCCGAACTTCCTAAAATGCCAAACCTTAAACTTTAAGGGCACTGAGAGAGAGTTGTTGGACAGAGACTCAGTGGTTCGAAAATGATGGAGTCTGTTCTACAGCATAAGCAAAAATATACAGTAGCATGCCAGGTCAGAATTTGCTATGTGTACCTGCGAGAAATGCTCTTACATGGGGAATTCCCTACGTTAGACCACACTACTCCTGAGAGATGCCCTGCAATGCCATGGAGGACACTGAAAAAGATGATGACAGACAAATTAATGCCAAGGGGCGTAAATTAAGAACTGGAGTTTGAATTGTAGAATGTATAGGTGAAGGGTTCGATGTGGTAACCCTATAGCCAACGTTTCCAAGAATAAGGCACTTGATGTGCGATCTGGTGTATTCGGTTAGAAATAGACCATAGTTGTGAAAAATGATGTCGGGGCTTGCCCGACACGTTCCATGGCGTTGATGGCAAACTAAGCCAAAAAACTATCGCATGATTGCCATTGTGTTCGCCACTAAACTCATGGTCATGAAAGATCAATCACTTAGGCTGAACGTCAGCTGACAACAAAAGAAAGTCTGATGACCCGCAGGACCACCAGAATCAGAACCAAAACAAGAGGGGGGGTGGGGGGGGACAAAAAAACTATGGAAGAGCTTATGCCGCAGGAAATGGTGACAAGAGACCATACGAAGGGCCTAGACCTTTGTGTTCTAAATGTAACTATCACCACGAAGGTCCTTGTGATTTTAAATGCCACAAGTGTAACCGATTTGGTCATTTATCTCATGACTACAGGAATCCCCCAAATGTCAACACTAGGGCTAATTAGAGGGGCAACGTTTGTTTTGAATGTGGTGCTCAAGGGCATTTCAAGAAGAATTGTCCAAAATTGAAGAACAACAACAACCGGGGTAATCGGGTTGGAAATGCCAAGGCTCAGGCAAAGGTGTATGCCGTGGGCAATGCAGGGGCAAACTCGGACAACAATGTCATCACGGGTACGTTTCTCCTAAACAACCGACATGCTTCTATTTTATTTGATACCGGTGCCGATAGGAGTTTTGTATCTACTGCATTTAGCTCTCGAATTGTTATCACTCCAACTGCATTAGATCATGATTATAATGTCGAACTAGCCGACGGGCGAATTGTTGGGTTAACACTCTTATTCGAGGGTGTACGTTATACTTCTTAATCATCCTTCTCAAACATAGACCTAATGCCTCGTCTAGAAACTATGTAGTTTTGACGTGATAATTGGTATGGATTGGTTGCAATGTACCACTGCCGTTTATTACTGTGCAGGAAAGATCGTTCTATTCCTTTTGGGGGGGGCAGACGAAAATTTTAATCGTTCGAGGTGACGGAAGCAGCAACGAACACGGGAACCGATTAAACATCTTCTCGTGTACTAAGGCTCAAGAGTATTTAACGAAGGGATGTCACGTATTCTTAGCAAATATCACCGCAACCAAAGACAAAGATAAGTCAAAGGGGAAACGACTTGAAGATGTGCCTGTTGTTTCTTAGAATTTCCCTGAAGTTTTTATTGAGGACTTGCCGGGTATACCACCCTCTCGACAAGTGGTGTTTAGAATCGATTTGGTACCTGGTGCTACACCTGTAGCACATGCTACCATATTGATTTGCACTGTCCGAAATGAAGGCATCTAGAAGAGAAACTACCGGTACTTACGGACAAGGCTTCATAAAGACCAAGTTCCTTACCCTGGGGGAGCTCTGCGTAATGTTTGTAATGAGAAAGTTGGGTCTTTCCGGATGTGCATAGATTTACAGGAATTGAACAAACTGACAGTGAAAGAACGCTACCACTCCCAAGGTCGATGACCTATTTGACAGCTGCTGGATCGAGTATTTATTCAAGATCGATCTGAGGTCAGGGTATTACCAGTTGAGAGTTCAAGAAGAAGACATTCCCAAGACTGCATTCAGGACTCAATACGGTCACTATGAATTCCAAGTCATGTCTTTTGGTTTGACTAATGCACCGGCCGTGTTCATGGACTTTTGAGGCCGGGTGTGTTAATGTATTAGTCAAGTTTGTAATTGTATTCTTCTGGAAAACGACATTTTGATCTACTCCAAAAGTAAGAAGGAACATGAAGAACACCTTAGGCAGATCTTAAAATTGCTTAAGGAGGAAGAATTGTACGCCAAGTTCTCCATGTTGGAATTCTGGTTATCTCTTGGTACAATTCCTCGGTCACTGTGGATTGAATGTCGAGGTATTCACATTGACCCTAGCCAAGATTGAATCTATCAAAGATTGGGCGTCTCTAAAACACCACAGAGATTTCGCCAATTTTTGGGCCTTGCCGCTATTATAGCAGATTCATAAAAGGGTTTTAAAAGATCGCCAAGTCAATACCAAACTAACCAGAAATGTGTCAAGTTTGATTCGGGGCGATAAACAAGAAGCAGCTTTTCACTGTTGAAGCAGAGCTGTGCAGTACACCATCCTGGCTTACTGAGGGAGCGAAGATTTACTTCGCATACTGCGATGTTCAAGAGGGTTTGGGCGCTGTGTTGATGCAAAGAGGAAGGTGATTTCTTATGCATAACGCCAGTAAAATTTATGAAAAAGAACTATCGACTCATGATTTGAACTTTGGGCGTAGTGTTCGCTCTAATGATTTGGATGGCATTATCTGTACGGAACCAAGTGCAAGTGTTCACTGATCAAAGAGTTTACACATTTTCCTTGATCAGAAAGGAATTAAATATGAGCAAGTCCGCTGGTTAGAGTTCGCTGAGTGATCGATTGCGAAATTCATTATCACCCAGGGAGGCGGAATGTGTTGCTGATGCTATGAGCAGGAAAGGAAACGAGAACCACTAAGGGTTTGGGCCTTAGTGATGACTATTGGCTTGGATCTTCCTAAACAAATCTTGAAAGCACAGACTGAAGCACAAAAGCCGGAGAACATCAAGAAGGAGGATGTTGGAGGTATGTTGGTTGAGAATTCAAAGGATCTGGAGAAACTTAGAACGGAAAAGTTAGAACCACGTGCGGATGGAACTCTGTGCTTAAATGGCAAGAGTTGGTTACCGTGTTATGGCGACTTAAGGACTGTGATCATGCACGAGTCCCACAAGTCTAAATTACTATATTAATCTGGTTCGTTCTTACAAGATGTACCAGGATATGAAAGTAACTATAACTGGTGGCTCCAATATGAAAGTCAACATCGACACCTATGTTAGCAATGTTTGACTGTACTAGGTCAGGAGAACATCAGAGACCATCGGTTTGTTAGTGCAGCCGAGTTCACCTTATTGGGAAGGGGACATATTTCATGATGATTTTGTCCATGGTAGCTTCTAAGTCGTCACAAGGTTATGATACTATTTGGGTATCCGTGAAGACTTACATGTCTACCTTTTTGGTTGCCAATGAGGGAAACAGATCCCATGGATAAACTGGAAAAAATGTACCTAAAAGAGGTAGTCACGAAGCATGGAATACCTGTCTCAATTATCTGTGATCGTGACCCTCGGTTCGCATCAAATTTCTAGAAGTCACTTCAGAATGCTTTGGGTACAAGTTTGGATATGAGTACTGCATATCATCCGCAAACCGACGGACAAAGCGAGAGAACCATCCAAACTCTCGAGGATATGCTACGTGCTTGCGTAATCGACTTTGGAAATGGTTGGGTTAAACATTTTCCATTAGTCGAGTTTTCATACAATAACAGTTATCATGCTAGCATTAAGGCTGCACCGTTTGAAGCACTTTATGGTTCAACTCATAAATGTTTCATGTACTAAGAGTTGAAATGGTTTTTAGTCGACCATGGACATGCACCTTTCTGGTGGCCAAAGGACTGACTACTCCATAGTTAATGGCTAACTAGTAAAGAGATATCAAATCCATTTAAAGTTTCAACGATTCACCTCTCACATGAGTTAACACACTTGGAAGTGATGAGAATAGTCTGAAACTATAAGATTTGATGTACATATAGTCAATGTTGCTGATATGAAGGGATGCTGAAAAGATTTGAAGAATAGTTGCTGCAGAGATCAAAAAGAGATGATTTGAAGAATTGCAGATCAAAAATAATTAGAAGAGTTTCATTTACAACATCCTCAGGAAGCTCAAGTTGAAAACATTTGAAGAAACTTGAACTTCATTTGAAGAAACTTGAAGTTCACAAGTAAAGATCAAGTTAGGGGAGGATTGTTGGGAAATAGATTGTAAAAGACTTAATACTGGTAGTATAACAGTTAAGTCTGGTAGTATTAGTTAGTTCTGGCAGTACTAAGTTAATACTGGTAGTACTAAGTTAAGTCTGGCAGTACTGAAGTTAGTACTGGTAGAATAGCAGTACTATAGTTAGTACTGGTCGTATTTAGTTAAGTCTGTTTATATAACAGAATAGTAATAGTTATCTTAGAGATATCTTAGGAGATATCTTAGGAAAGGATATGCATTATCCTTTCACACGTTTGTAAAGCCCATTAGGGTTTCCTTGGTGTATAAAAGGAACCCTACGGCATAGAGTTTCATATATGTAATAGAAGCATTGAAGCTTAATAGAAATCAATAGCAAAATTAGTATTGTTATTCTTCTTAATTCTTGTGTTAAGATTCCGCATTAACACTTGATATTCATAGTCAGTGTCTCTCACATAGTTGATTTGGATTTATTCAAGTTAACTATTGTCTTACAAAGGCTATATAGATCCAAGACCAAGGACCTACAAGTGGTATCAGAGCCAATAGAGGGACTCTGAATAAGAAGAATCACAAGATCACAAACAAACACTCTCCTACAATTCTATACAAAATGTCTCAACCTGCTAATGATGAGTTCTCACAACATCTCAGTAATGATGAAGAATCAAACCATGAAGATGCATCAGACACTGGTGCTGCACCTAAACAAAAACAACAAGTAATTCCTCAAATAACTGCTATCTTAAATATCAAACTCCCAATTCTGAAGAAGGAGGAGTATGATATATGGGTTATGGAAATGGAGCATTACCTTGAGTACATTACCAATGATGTTTGGAAGGTAATTCAGAATGGCAACTCCAAGAAGAGAGTTTCAACTGGAAAGGATGGTATTGTTCAAATACTTTCACCAGTAAATCCTGCAGAAATTCAAGCTGTTGAAAAGGAAAGAAAGGCTAAGAATATCTTGCTGATGGCAATTCCCAAGGAGCATATGAGAAGATTTCATGGAATGGATGATGCAAAAGAGATATGGGAAGCCATCAGAACTAGGTTCGGTGGTAATGCAAATTCAAAGAAAATGCAAAAGGTTGTTTTCAAACAACAGTTTGAAGCATTTACAATATCCAGTTCAGAAGGGTTAAAAAAGGATATGACAGATTCCAACAATTACTTTCTCAGTTGGAAGCTCATGGTGCTGAAGTATCAACAGAAGATGCAAATCATAAGTTTCTTAGATCTTTGCCTTCAGCATGGTCCAATCTGGCAATGACAATGAGAACTAATCCAGAGATTGACAATTTATCTATTGATGATTTGTACAATAATCTGAGCAAGAAATTCAAGGTGTTTCAAAAACATCTTCAAGTGCTCAAAATGTTGCTTTTGTTTCACAAAGCAAAAGTAGCA
>BQNB010011534.1:38164-58588 GCA_026074375.1 Tanacetum coccineum
TCGCCTTATGCATAATGCAACATTTTAAAGACATAATACAACACTTCATTGGTGTTGCCTTAACTTCATTTTGTTGTAGTGCCAAATGAAATATGTTGTGTGCATTGTGCAACCTGTGTCCGGATTCTCATGACCACCTCTTCTTTACATGTGCATTTTCTAGTAAAGTTTGGTCTATGCAACAATTGATTAACAAAACTCTTCCATCATACTAAGAGATGAAACAACCTTGATTTAAGTGATTATGGATAATGTAAGGGTAAAAATGATGAAACTGACTGAAATAATAAATTGCCAGTCAAAGAATGTTGATACAAAAATGAATGTTAGCCTTCATAGAGTGTTGACCAAAAGTTAGAATGCTGGTATACTTGGCAATGTAGTCTTTTCGATGAATGTAAAAAAACATATAGTTTGGTCATATCCAGAAGAATATATATAAATTCAGAAGGTTCCGGAATCATAATAATTGGAACAAAAAGGGAAAGAATAAGATAAAAAGTTTACCAAATTGGATAGATTTACGAAACTCTTACAACATACAAACATGCATGCAAAGTTTACATAATCTTGTCATTCAATTCATATAAGTTAAGTAATTAGGTTTATTCATATATGATCAGTAATATAATGTGTCCAAAATTCCAAATTGACTCATTTGATTTACAAGATAGATGGTCACATATTTTTTGAAAGTGATCAACCAAAAACATAGGATTACAACTGAAATTCAACTTAAACTAGCTATATTAATTGCTAATAAATTACTGTAAATGTTATGTTAACAGTGGGTTAATTTATCAGGTTATTAAGTAACAACAATAGATTAGAAAGAAATTCTACATTCGTAAATTACTTATTTTTTCTAATACGACTATTACGATTACTAAAACATTCATCATGGCTTAGTATATTTGATCATTCCATTAGTTGGAGTCAAAGCCCACGACCTTAGCATATTCGCATGCCTTTAAATTGAAAAACAATTTGTTGGTGATTTTAGTGTCAATGACGGCCATTTAGGTAATGACGATTTACTAGAGACTAATGAGATTTTATATTCGGCTCGGATACGAGTTAAGAAAGTGTGGAGTACACACTCGTTGAGCTAATATGTTTTCGACCATGACAAAAATGCAGGGGTCAAGGGGGCTGCGTCCCCTTGCGGGGTCAGCGCCCCTTGCGGGGTCAAGGGGCAGAGCCCCTTGCTGGGGTCCCGCTGTTTTTCCCTCTTATTTTCCCCAACCATGACTATTGGAAAAACAGTTGTAAAAGTTGGTTTTCAACCAACTATTAACTGCATAAAACTGTCTTTACAATCTGTTTTATAAACAGATCCATTAGACTCATTTTAAACATGAGAAATGCTACAACCACAAAGAAACTTACACAAAAACTTTTACAAGATGATGTGTCATATTATTTGTGGATGCATATAAAAAAGAGAGTTCAAAAGTAGATTTGAGAATGCCAATAATTATATGACACATCATCTTGTAAAAGTTTTTGTGTAAGTTTCTTTATTTGGCTCAACTACAATATATATAAGGAAATAGCAACAAACAAAAATGGAAAAACTTATATGCAAAAGGCGAATTCCAAGTTGACCTTTTCGATTCCTATTGTCTATAAATACCAAGTTTTCGATGAATGCATTGTTATGGATAAGCACATCGATAAGACAATAAGGAGCGAGTTCTTACATGAAGAGATGAGCCGTCTTGTTTGGTAGCCAAGGATGACTTGCCCAATCCTAAATCAAAGTATTTGGCCAAAAAATAAGAAAAAAAAATTTACGGGACGTACTCTCATTTTTAACTATTTACGGCTTTCTATCGGCCTGGGAAAAAAAAACGCGCGATTGTCATTTAATATAAGAACAAAACAAACTATTAAACATGAGACCGAAAAAATAAACCCGCACAAAATAATATGAAAAAAAAATTGCTCAACACATAATAAGAAAAAATTTACAAAAGTACTGATTTACTCAGATAAAAACAATAACCGCAACATTAGGCACAAAACATATTTGCCAATATAAAATAACAAACTAAAAACTGGGCTCGGTTACTGTTCTCGGCCAAAAAAAAAAAAAACTTTATAATACGCTCCCCTTCTTTGTCAACAAATAAGAAATAAATTTTTTTCAATAAATGTGATTTACTACGTGTTTTGGACTAGGTGTACAGTAAAAATGAACAGTACCCAGCCCACTAGGCTCGGTTACTGTTCATCGGCCCCAAACCCAAAAATTTATTATCCTTCTCCCACCTCTTTAGCCAAAAATTAGAAAGATAAAAAAATTTTACGGTGACGTATTCATTTTTAACTAGCCACTAGCTCGGTTAATGTTCTCGGGCCAAATAAAAAAAAAAAACTGATATCCCGCTCCCCTTCTTTGGCCAAAAATCCAAGAAAAAAAAAAAATACGGGAGTACTCTTCATTTTAACTAATTTACGGCTTTCTATCGGCTTGGGCCAAAAAAAACGCTCGCGGATCTGTATTTAATATAGAACAAAACAAATATTAAACATGAGGACCGAAAAAATGAAGCCGAAAAAAAAAAATTAATGCCTCACAACAAACACGCGAAAAAAATTAAACCGCCGCCAGCAACGCGCGGGTAAACATTGCTTGTTGTCTATAATACCCATGTTTTCGATGTATGCTATGTTATGGAATAAGCAATCGATAAGAACAATAAGGAGCGAGTTCTTTACATGAAGAGTGAGCCGTCTCTTGTTTGGTAGCCAAGGATGACTTGCCCCAATCCTAATAAATGTATTTATGTTCGATACTTCCATTATGGTTTTGGCGGTCACTCCTTGTTGTGATTAATCGCATAGCTTTTCTGCTTTAGTACCTACTTCTTTCTTAGCGGAGATTCATTGAATGAGATCTAGACATCGTGGATTTTCACGTCACACATATCCTAGCATGGTCATCCATTGTTGGTTCTTGAGAACGAACATCGCATGTGAATGGAGTAAGCTCATTAATATGTTACCTGATTTCCGATCTTATATGCATTTCTATAATCGCATCGGAGTAAGAATAAATTCTAGATTCTCTCGTGGTATGATTCCTGAGATGATGGTGGTTTTTTTTATTTCTTGTGTCATTTCACTGTTTGTGAAGAGATCACTAGTTCACGTGATAGAGATTTCGCTGCGATGTGTAATGAGGAGGATGTGTAGCGATGACTGTGATTGTGTGTGAGATTGAAGGTCCCGGCGTTCTGTACTTGCTGCTCAATAATGTCGTTAGACGTATCGTAGAAGTCTCGCTCAGTGTTGTGTGTGTTCGTATCTATTGTAGAGGTCGGCCTATCGCGGTAGTAGGTTTACTCTCAATCTACTAATATCCAATTAGATGCTCATATGTATGGATATACCAAATTCTCACGCATATGATGTTTTTCTCTCATTATCATCAATCAAAATCTCAATAATCATTCTTATTGGGTTGTAATAGAGAATAAATTTGCCAATTCACTAGCGGATATATTAACTTGATGTCTTTCTTTAGTTTAGCATAGCGGAAAGCAAATACATTTGCTATTAGTTAATGTTTAAGAAGGCTATTAAAAAAAGTTAATGCTTAAGATGTTATTTCGCCCATCCAAAAGTAAATTTCTACATACGTCACTAACAACGACCTTCAAACTCAGGACAGGGGGCTTGACCCCTCCACGCCCCTTCAAAGTTTCGTCTTGAATATAACTAGCCTATCATATCTTGCACAAACTAGAAGAAAAAACATATATATTCTCAATATATTGTTGAAACCACTATAACTATATGGTCTAATGTTCATATGGATTTGAAACCTGAGTTAACTTCTTTTTGTTTTCTAACCGGCAAAACTTTAGTGATATATTTTAATGTTTCGCAAAATTTTAATCAATGAATCTCTTTAATCCATGCTATAGTCAAACTTGTTTCCTCGATAGTATGCAGAGGAATAGAAGGAAAACAGTTCTGATTAGGTTGTTAAGCAACGCAATCTAAAAGAATGAGAACATAAAAAGAAAGGGAGGAAATAAAAGACCAAAAGCAGTTACTCTGATTAGGGTTGAAAAATGAAAATGTATTGATTACAAAGGAGACCACTACGTGGGTTCAATCTACTAAGCCCATCACTTTAAGAGCTTAGCTTGTACATATATATATGATCATCATGAGCCCTTAGTGTTGGTACCACGGTTTAAAAAAAAGGTAGTCTTGTGTGTGTTAAGGAACTGGAAAGAGGGCTGATTAGCACAAACAAAATATAGGATCGATGAAGTGAAAGCCAGGAAATATGCATTAAAGTTTGCCAATGGATGAACACTAATGGTTATAATCCGAGGAAATGTATTACGTATATATTAAATGGTACATGATGATACATATGGACACGTACTCTTTCCTTCAAACATATAAAATGAATATAGAATAAAACCAAACATGAAGAAAATGCCAACTTAACCAAGAATTGCACACCATATCTCACAGACAATTCAGAATGAGCTCCTAGATCTCTCACACAGAAAAAGAGAATATCTTGAAGAGCCAAGGAACAATATTAATAATTCGTGATTTTTACGTAAATACCCCGTTGGGTTTTGCAATGACCCAGCAGGCATTGATTTTCCAAATTAATCTTTTCGATCGCGCCTAGTATGTAGTGATCAAAGTGATTGACATGTGTCAGCCATTTAGCATAAATAGCAATTAACGAGATGGTTTTTGGAGCCCTAATTTATAAATTATTTCGATCGCGCAAGTGAAATGATGATCCAAAAAAAAGTTGTCAGCTTGTGTCATTGTTGTTGTCAGGTAAAGTATTTGGATCACTCAAAAATCATGGTGATTAACTTTTAGTTTCAAATTTGACCCTAAACTTTTTGATATTTACAACTTTTTTATATAACAAACTTTATTCGTCAAATATTTAGCAAATATCTAGCGCATTCGTTAATAAAAAAAATACCGTTGCGAAGAGCTCTAAATTACGAACAAAACGAGCCCAATATTGATATGCTTTTGACGTACGTACGATTTTATAAAAAATGTTAAAGTTTGATATATATATTTATATGTTTGCGTTTTTACAAAAACAACCCTAAACTTTTTGATATTTACAACTTTTTTATATAACAAACTTTATTCGTCAAATATTTAGCAAATATCTAGCGCATTCGTTAATAAAAAAAATACCGTTGCGAAGAGCTCTAAATTACGAACAAAACGAGCCCAATATTGATATGCTTTTGACGTACGTACGATTTTATAAAAAATGTTAAAGTTTGATATATATATTTATATGTTTGCGTTTTTACAAAAACAACCCTAAACTTTTTGTTATTTACAACTTTTTTAATGCGCTAGATTTGCTAAATATTTTGACGAATAAAATTTGTTATATAAAAAAGCTGTAAATATCAAAAAGTTTAGGGTTGTTTTTGTAAAAACACAAACATATAAATATATATATCAAACTTTAACATTTTTTATAAAACCGTACGTACGTCAAAAGCATATCAATATTAGGCTCGTTTTGTTTCTAATTTAGAGCTCTTCGCAACGATATTTTTTTTATTAACGAATGCGCTAGATATTTGCTAAATATTTGATGAATAAAGTTTGTTATATAAAAAAAGTTGTAAATATCAAAAAGTTTAGGGTTGTTTTTGTAAAAACGCAAACATATAAATATATATATCAAACTTTAACATTTTTTATAAAATCGTACGTACGTCAAAAGCATATCAATATTGGGCTCGTTTTGTTCGTAATTTAGAGCTCATCGCAACGGTATTTTTTTTATTAATGAATGCGCTAGATATTTGCTAAATATTTGACGAATAAAGTTTGTTATACAAAAAAATTGTAAATATCAAAAAGTTTAGAGTTAGACTTGAAACTAAAAGTTAATCACCATGATTTTTGAGTGATCCAAATACTAACTTTTTTTTATCACCTTTTCACTTGCGCGATCGAAATAATTTATAAATTAGGGCTCTAAAAACCATTTCGTTAATTGCTATGTATGCTAAATGACTGACACGTGTCAATCACTTTATCACTACATACTAGGCGCGATCGAAAAGGTTAATTTGGAAAATCAATGCATGCTGGGTCTCTGCGGGATAACACAAAACCCAACGGGTTATTTACGTAAAAATCGCTATTAATTCGGTTAATGCGGAAAGTATTCTTGCAACATGGTATATTGACTTTAACGATCTGGTCTTGGCCTTTGGCAACCTGATAACAAACTAGAATCATAGGCGTCCACAGTCATTTTCTTGTTTATCGGAAGTCGATTTGGTATATTTAGTAAAGTCCATATGACTGTTTATATTCTCATGAAGGACTTGGCAGCATCTGCAATTGGCATCTTTGAGCCTGAAGTTTGACTTTTAATTTGGTATCTCCAGCACTTTTAGACAAAGCTTTTCTGGATTTTATGCTTCTTTGCATTCTTTGTAAACTACAAGCCACATGCATGCAAACTTTTAGTAGGTTTTTAGTTGCTTGATTTTTCAAGTTAAGACACCCATGAATTGTATGATTATATCCATCGCTTAGACTAATTTATAGTTCGGTAATATATAGATTTGGTTTTCTAATAGCAAAGCAATTTCTATCTATTCATTGATCAGGTTCTTATTGGTTCATTGCTTCATTTACTCGTACGTGTTTCATGAGTTAATAAAAAAAATTATTAGTATAGCCGTGTAGGTGTTATAAGATTATATCAAACTTGATCTCCTAATTATAGAGTCGATATATATTCATACCTAAACACGAATTTTGAGCGTTTACTTCTTTCAATGGGGGATACTTGAGTCTTCAAATCGTATTCGACTCTTAAGGGTTTGACATTCCATATCTTTACGTATGGTCTGAATTGGATGGTGATAGAGGAGGATAGAGTTTGGGAGAATATATTCTAACGATCAGATAGAGATGTAAAATAGGGTTGTAGATGACCAGATCCACATACAAATAATCCATAATTAAATTTTTTATCATCCCTATAAATACACGTCTGCAAATGTAGATAGTCACAAATAAGAAGAAGTTTGTTTCGAGAAGGGGAGGTTCTTACATGAAGAGAAAGAGCTTTTTGTTTAGTAGCCAAGGATGACCAGGGGCGGCTCAACCTTCTCGGAGGACTAAAGCGAAGCCTTAAGACGAGGCCTTATTATCAAAGTTATTTGCCGAAAAATCATTTATGTAAAATTTACTTTTTAAAGTTTTTATGTGAAATCTTTGATTAGTTTCTCGAAATCAATATAGGATAATATTTCATCTTCAGTTGATAAATCAACCAATATATATAATGTTTTGGTCACATTTTGGATGATTGATAACTTTTAATTAACTTTAGTCTTAAAATACTTTTTTATGTTGAAATAACTGCTACCGAAATTATTAACATTATTTTATACACCATATAACTATTACGGAAAGAGTTTATTATTATAATCTGATTTACTATATCAATCTATGTAGCACTTCTAACATGTATAATTTCTCTAAAAACTCTTAGAATCAAAAATAAATCTATATCGTTAATACCCAAACAATTGTTATAATATTGCTTAAAGAGCTTTAAAGATCCAAACAACTACATTTTTAGCTTCCGTTTATCTTGGGTTATTAAATTTTCAATGCTAAATAGTAGACTAAAGATACCACTATACACTATAAATTGGTCAAATATACTTTTGATTGATGAAATAGCTTGATCTGCAATGTATAAGAAGTAATCGGTTTTAAATGTCTCTTCGTCGGTTTTTATAGTTTCATTGTCAGGTTTCCTTCTAAATTTTCGTTCCACGTTTGTTTTTCTTTAGTGGAAACTAATGCATCCTTAAAAGCAACTTCTGGTTGAAGAATGATACATCTTTTACTAACATACTTACTTACTTTTAACTAACTTACTTTCCTCGACTAACTACTTTACTACCTCTTAACTTCTTCTACTGAGACTACTTTACTCCCAAACTTACTTCTATACTGCTACTTTTCTCTACTACTTTTATAACTTAGACTAACTCCTGATACTAGGGTGCATAACTTTTACATACTACTACTTCTTACTACTCTAACTACTGACTCAACTACTGCCCGTGCTACTCTTACTTACTCTTCAGTTGTGTGCTAACTAACTTTCTACTTACTCCTTTACTACTTTACTTACGTGATACAATTACTACTACTAACTTACTTACTTACTTTTGGTGCTACTCATTTTGCTAAACTCAACCTATAGCTTTACTAACTCTGCTACACTATTTGTGCTACTAACTAAAAACTGTACTAACTAACTTACTTTGCTAACTAACTACTCTACTACTTACTTAACTATACTTAGCCTTTACTGCTACAACTTTTACGTTACTCTATACACCCACCTACTACGTCGGGCTACTGCTTCACTACTATACTCTAACTTTACTACAATAACTCACTATACTTATCTTTACTTACTCTGCTTACTTTAACTTACCACTCTACTTTTCACTACATCAACTACTCTCTCTACAACTAGCTAACCTTAAACACTTACATTCCCTAAACTTACTTACTCCCTGTGCTACTTTAACAAGCAAACTTTCTACTTGCAAAACTATACACAACTTAACTATCCACTAAACTTACTACATTAACCTACACATTGACCAAAACAACTACTTAACACTCCCATGAATTACTATCTCGCATACTAACTTACTATCTACTATCATACAATACCCTATACTCCTCCCTCACACTATCCCTACCAACTTCCAACTTAACACTCTAATACGTTACCATGGCAACAACAACTTTTATACAAACTACCTGACAAAACTTATAATCCGCTTACTCTCACTTTTTAACTATTTATTTGTGCTCCTTCACCCATTTACTGACACCTAACTCTTGCACCATTCACACCTTTCGACCCAGCATCGCTCCAGCCAACTCAACCATGTCCCATGAACCTACCTAACCTTCACGACAGGTGCTACTTTATTCACCAGAGCTCCACAAAAGGTAAGATTAGCTCTTACGCAACCATCTTTCTGAGTTGCTAACTCCAAGGGGCGTATCCATCCAAACTCCAATACCACCCTGACTTGTGCTCCCAAACATCCCTACCCCAAAATATAATAGCACTCCTACACCACAATAACACACCACACCAAATCCCAATCACACCAACCACCAAAACCAAAGACTCCAACCCAATATCCCCACCCTCGCCCACCCAACCCAACCGAAAACAACCCAAATCCCACCCAACAACCCTACCATACACCCTACCACTCCAACCATCACCACCACCCAACCCCCAAACAACAATTCCACCAAACCAACCAAATACACCACAGCAGACAACGACCCAACCAACCACCAAACCACCACCAATTATCAACCAACTCATCACCCCACCACCAAACCACCACCCCCCAACCCACCATAAACCCTAACACCCTCCAAAAATAACCAACCAACACCAAACCACCATCCACTAATTTCCAACCACCAGCCACACCCAACACCCCAAACACCAACCCCCTTAAACCACCAATCCAAGAAAACCCAAACCACCAATATCATCACCACCAACCCCCCACCAACCATTCACCAAATCCAAAGAAAACCACCCCCTAAACACCATACAAAGCCAATCACCACCACACCAACCCAAACACTCACACCCCACCCACCCAAAACACAAAACCATAAACCACCGCCCAACCATTCCACCCCTACCAACCACCTCAAAAAAAACACCATACCATCCAACCACCTCTCCACCGCACCACACAACCCCAACCAACCCCACCACCACACAGTCCAAATATCAGCTACCACTCCTAAACCTCACTCCAATACCGCCCCACCAACCATTACGACCAATCTCCACCACATGCCCACACCAATACACCCCAACCAAAAACATCCCAACACACCCCAAAACGCTAACCTCACCCCATACCACACAATCCTAAGCGAGGACCCTCTCACCCCATACATCCCTAACCTTATCAGACCAAACTCCTACCACCCACCTTCAACTTCAAACCATAAAGAGCATGCTCCACACACCCACCACAAACACCAAACATACCCCAACTCCCAACCAACCAACACAAAAACATAGCAAAACCATCACCTGAACCCCTTCACTCCAACACAAACTGCCACCTACAAACCAATAAAACCAAACACCACAAACCAAATACCACAACCTAACCAAACCAAACCAATGCACAACCAAATATGCACCACACAACCCAACCCCCAAGCCAACCAACTACCAACCAAATACCTATACAAACCAATACCACCAGTATCACCAATAACCCCCACAAAAAACCCCCCACTCACACCCCCTATTCAAGCCCATACAACTCCGTGCAAACCATCCTCCAACATCGCATGCAAACCACAGCTCCCCAACCAAGTATCACCATCACCATCCCCCCAGATACTTTCTTCTCAAGCATGCACCCTATCCTCTAACCACACTCTAAAAGGAGCTACTCCTCTTACAGTTTCCTACCATACCTCCACAACTTACTACCACTCAAATCCATTCACCTTACTCCATACATATACTACCTTTTACCTAAACAACATACTCTTCCTCCTACATACCCCTTCTTCTATCTGCCACCTTAAACCCAAACTACTCCCCATCGAACTCCCACCACTCCCAACCAGCCACCTACCTACAACTTCATACCCTACATCTCTCCACTGGTAAGTATGGAGTTCCCTCGTCCTTAGCTACTCTCCTTGTGTGCACCCAACCCTCCATCCTATGATTTATATGAGCCATCCACCCAGCCATTAACTCCTTCGACCTTCTATGCAACATACACCCCACCCAGCCACTACACTGAGCTCCGAACACACACCAATCACACCTACCACACTCACATAACTCCATTACCACAACCACATCACCCACCAATTATGTTCACCAATCACTCACATCCACCTCCACAAATCACTCCACCCCTCACCCAACCTCCACTATATGCACCAGCCCTACCCCCCACCACCCCCCAACCTCCTCTTTCCATCACATCTGCACCCTTCCAAAACACCCCACCTCAACTCACCAACCAACCACCAAACATCCCAAAAAACCCTCCACCCCCCCCACCCCACCCATCCCACAAGCCCCCCTAAACCAACACCAATCAAACCAAACACCCCCCATCCACACCACCAAACCAACAACCAAAAACCAAAATCACCAATCCCAACACCCACCCTCCACTTAAATACAACCACTCACCAACAAACATCACCCACCTACTCACGACGAAAATCGATCACCAAACCCACACAACCATCACCAACCCAATCCCAAACCACTACCAATCCCTAACCCTACACCCATAACGACACCTTATATCACACCAAACCATCCAAACCACTCACCAACAATGAAAAAAATGGTCCACACACCACCAAACCACCCCAACACTCCCCAACAAATGATACGTAAAATTTTGGTGTAAGCTCAAAATCGAGTTGCAAGTTTTGTCTCTGTATAAATCCTACACCTTGGGACTAGAAGATGTTTCACCAACCTTTATTTCTCTCCTCATTGTCTTAAACAACAATAACATCAACTTCTTCATATTTCATTTAGCAAGCTAAGTTAGTTTTTTTAGGTATGGAGACCTATACATTAATGTAGGTTTAGAAGGTGCTTGCTAACTCAAAATTTGGTTTCTGGTCAACAAGTTCATGCAAATGAAGTTATGTATGAAGTGGTTGTATCTCAAATCTTGATTTTTTGAGTTAGCATAGCTCCTTCTGAACCTACATTAATACTACTTATAGGCACAATCTGGCGTTGTTTTATTTCGACTTAATTGTCTTGATTGAGAAAATTGCTTAATCAGGTAAGTCGGACAATAGTCACCTCGCGAATGATATTATTTAATAAATATGTTGCTGCAATATGTGAAGATGTCTTGAAAACAACTGATAGTCTTGCTCAAATAGACTTCTACCTTGTGTTTTGGGTGTTTTAGTGTCCATATAATCTTGTTCAAAAGTCTTATGATAGAACAATTAGTGACAAGAATTCGTAGTTTAGACGGTACTCAAGATTTTAACTCCTTGTTTGTCTTTGGGATTTTGTTGACCCACTTTACCAGTGTTTGGTTACTTGAAGTTTCGTATATGCACAACAAGAAGGTAGTCAGGCTTCCTAGATAGAAAAACGATCTATATCAAACTTTGTATTATGTGGAAGTATTTCATGTCGTTAAAATGCAACCAATTAGCTTGCAAGCTCCAGTTTGCAATGTATATATTCATAAATCAAAAAGATGTCGTGCGTGATCATACAATATGCTGTTGGCAAAACTGTGTTTGGTGTGCATTCCTCAAATGAGAGATAATGAAAACGGCTTCTAAAAAAGTTCTTGGCATAATCTAATATATCTACCCTTAGAGTTGCTAAAGTTTAGATTTTCAGATACATGCAAATCTTGGCTAAAACTTGAATTTGAAACTTGACCAACTATATAATCCAACGTCTTGAACATGCTCCTATTTAAAATTTCTTTGAGGCACGACTTGATCGACAAACTTGAAAATGGCAATAAGTTTGAAAGAGGCTCTTGAATAATACCCAACTCAATACTAAATCCAACCCCTAAGTTCAGAATTGTAAGAGCAACACTAAAACTCATACTTTCTTCGTCGCTTTGGCCACTAGCTAGCACTACTTTCTTTGGCTAAAACTTGAACCTTCAATTTTCTTAAACATCAACACTTCCTCTTCAATTTCATTCAACAATAGTACGTGCAAAGGTCTCATCCAAAACCATTTTACCATATTACCTTCCCCAATACTTTATAGTAATGTCCCGAAAATAAAAAAAATAGTACCACCCGTCATAAAATAAATGTCCATTTTTTTTGTTCCACGAATTTCTACTAACCACACTATTCACCAATCAAAGTTTTAAGAGGAATAGCACTCACCCGTCATAAAATAAGTGTCCAGTTGGACTTTTAATCAAACTGGTTCTACTTTAACCTTAAATATAATTATTTGTGTTATATAATACTTGATGAAAATTATACCAATGAAAAATACACTTAAAACCCAATCTATTGATATATTTTGCATCAAGTATTATGTAACACACACGAAGATATGTAAGGTGAAAGTTGAAGCAGTTTGACTCTAAAAAGTCAAACTGGACACTTATTTTGGGACAGAGGGAGTACTTAATTGGAGAACATTTTCATTTTCTTTTTCTTTATAGAATTTATTCTCTTTCATATACATTGAAGACAAGAATCAACAGTGCATGATGTATTAAGATTCTTAACATCCTATGCTTGCACATCTAGCAGAATGTATTCCATTTTAAACATATTTCCAACTACAAGTCTACAACAAACAATAAAGCTTAGCGAAAGGCGAGTTACAATTAGTTTATGACTTATTTTGATCATTTTTTAGGTACTCTAGTGTATGATGAGTCCTTGTGATGACGTTTTGCATGAACTCGGGAAATACTAGTTAATGATATGGTTTTTTTTAGAACACATGAAACGTTAGGGCATGGCCGTGCTCCATATGGGTAATTTGGAATTGTCAGTTAAAAAATAAACAATATGTCAATGATACACAAGGGGTTGGTAAGAACCAAGGGATCATGCCCATTTAACATAAGTGAGCCTAGACGAGAACCAACTGGTCAAAAGAGCTTTACGAAACTCGTTGTTTGCACAAACGGGCCACGGCCTAAGCTCTGTCCAAAGCACAGTTACCCATGATGCATCACAAAAGAATTATACAGTAATATTTTGATTTGCACCCTGGTTATAACGTGCAGGATATGTTACAGACTGGTTTAGATCATACCGTGGTTCAAGGCCAGGCCCGGATTTGGCTATGGGCTGCATGGGCAACGGCCCAAGGGCAGCAAAGAAGAGGGGGCATCATTTTATAAGCCCATGTGTACATATACTAGTTTCATTCAGTCAAATTTATGCAAGCTCGCTATTAAGCCTAAAATATCTATGTATGTTACTACCTAGTGATAAGAAAAAAAAGGCAATTTGAGGAATAGATACAGCAATTTGACAGTTCGACTTTTTGAAAGATCATTGCACGATGAATGGCAGTTTGTGACCTGTGATTAAGAGTCAATTTGGAAGCGAATCAACAATTAATATTTTTATAACGAATCAACCCATCATCTTTTTTTTCTCATCAATTTGACCAGGTGATATTATATTGTTCCATACTTATTTATTTGGTTGTATCAAAATATTTTATAGTTTACACTTGTAAGTATGATGCTCAAAATAGGAAACAACAACAACAACAACATACCCAATCCCGCCGAAGCAGGTTATGGGGGAGGTGAAATGTAGACAGATCCTACCCCTACCTCCAAGATAAATCCGGAAGTAAAGAGACTGCTTCCAGAGGACCTCCGGCCAGTGTACGTGTGCATAAGGGTGATGCTCAAGGATAGAGAATGAAACAAAACCAAAGCAAACCATCAACCAACATCATTATAAAACCGAGGAAAACAAACAAACACCAAACAAGCAAAGGGCACAAGAAAAGCATACAAGTACAAGCGCACATGAGACCCAAGGAAAACAAGCATACAAGCACACAGAAGACACAAAACAAGCAAAACACATAAATGGACATAAACCACTAGAGAGACACAAACCACGGTAAGATGGATCCCATAAAGGGCCCACGACACCAACAAAACAAAAAGAAAAAACAAGCCAGCCAACCAACGACAGGAGCACAAAAGGGAGCACAAGCAGAGCAAAAGGAAACAAGTAAAATGGCCTTAATGGGGAAAGGCCACAAGAGGGAGAGAGAGTAAAAGGAAAAAAAACTCTTATCTACTTGAAAGACGACTAGCCTAAGAGAGAAACTATAAGGAGCAAAACCCGAGGGAAAAGCAAAAAAAGAGGCTCCTAGGCGCATAAAGGGACACTAGCTATGAGACACAAGGGCCTAAAAAAAGAAAGTCAAAGCTAAGACGAAGCTCCTACAAACCTAAACGTAAAACCTAAGGGCAACGCAAAAAGGGGATCCTAAGCGCTTAAAGGCAAAACTGACCAAGAGACACAAGGACCTATAACACGCCTGGAAAAGCTACTACGCATCTTCTATGGTCCTAAACGCAAGACCTAATCCAAGGCCTAAACTCATACCCGCTAATCCTAATTCTATCTCTCCACGCGTTCCTATCAGAGGTCATGTCCTCGGACAAGCGAAGCTCCTTCATGTCCATCTTTAGTCTATATTCCCATCTAAGTTTAGGTCTACCCCTTTTCCTCGAGCCTTCAACTACCAGAGCTTCCACTCTCCTAACCAGGGCAGTTTATGGTCTCCTCTTGACATGCCCAATCCATCTCAACCTTCCTTCCCTCATCTTGTCGATTATAGAATCAACATCAAGTTCTGCTCTGAAAACCTCGTTGGGTATCATGTCTACCATGGTTTTGCCGCAAGTCCACCTCAGCATTCTCAGTTCCGCCACTTCAACCTTGTTCGCTAGAGCTTTCGTGATCGGCCAGCACTTTGAGCTATACAGCATAGCTGGTCTAATCGCGGCCTTATAAAATTTGCCCTTTATCTTTAAGGGAATTCTCGTATCACATAGACTCCTGAAGCCGCCCTCCATTTCATCCAACCTGCTCTAATACGGTGAGCAACGTCGTCATCTATCCTTCCTGATCTATGTAACACCGAACCCATATATCTAAACGACTCCTTTGGTTGAAGTATTTGGTCTCCGATACGGATATCCATTTCTTGGTGGACAACTTTGTACCTACCAAAATCACATCTAAGGTATTCCGTCTTCTCTCTGCTTACCCGTAAGCCATTGTCTTCTAGTGCCTTCATCCAACTCTCAAGTCTGTTGTTTAACCCTTTCGCCGACTCTGCGATCAATACGATATCGTCTGCAAATATCATGACCAATGGATGTTCTCTTGAATCCCCTGCGAGAGCTCATCTAGTATCAAGGTGAAAATGTATGGGCTAATGGATGATCCTTGATGAAGGCCTACTTCCACTGGGAAATACTCTGTGTTCCCCATTGTGGTCTGTACGTGGGTCTTTGCCCCCCCCCCCTTCGTACATATCCTTTATGACTCTTGAGTATCTCCTTGGTGTTCCTTTATCTAGTAGGGTTTTCCAAACCAACTCACGTGGAACACTGTCATAGGCCTTTTCTAGGTCTAGAAAAGCTATATGCAAGTCTCTTTGTCTTTCCCTATACTTCTCTATAAGGCTTCGAAGAAGGTGAATTGCCTCGGTCGTGGACCTTCTCGGCATAAAACCAAATTGGTTCTCTGACACCCTCGTCTCCCTTCTTAACCTTCTCTCGATAACTCTTTCCCAAAGCTTCATGGCGTGGCTAAGAAGCTTAATACCCCTATAGTTGCTGCATGATTGCGCGTCGCCCTTGTTTTTGTAAATGGGAATAACTTCACTAAGCCTCCATTCATCCGGCATCTTTGCGCTTTGTTGAAAAGGCACGTCAGCCACTTCACCCCCTTGTCTTCCAGACACCTCCAAGCTTCAATAGGAATCTGATCCAGGCCTACTGCTTTGTTTCTCCCCATCTTTTGTAATACAGCCCTCACTTCCCCTTGGTTGATCCTCGAGTAGTAGCAGTCGTAATGCATTGGTGGGCAAGAGCACTCTACTTCCCCGCTTCCATCAGGTCTACTCTTTTCGGAAGGAGTCTCGTTGAAAATAGAGGAGAAATACTCTCCCCATCTTTTCCTAATATCTTTTTCCCTCATAATGGGACGACCTCCTTCATCTTTGATGTATCTCACGTTTCCTATATCCCTTCTTCTTCTCTCTTAGGCTTTAGCAATCTTGTATATATCATTTACCCCCTCTTTGGAGTCCAATTTCTTATACAAGTCTTCGTATGCTTTGTCTTTCGCCTTGGCCACTGCTATTTTTGCTTCTCTTTTAGCAGCTTTATACCTTTCCTTAGCCGTGTCAATGTCCTCTTGGTTGCCCTCTCGGCACGAAAGGAGTTCTATAAACCTAGATTGTTTCGTCGCTACTTTGGTTTGCACCTCCTCACAAAACCACCAAGACTCCCTGTGCGTTGAATGAGTTCTAGCAGACTCGTTAGCCACACCTAAGGAGTCCTTTGCTGCATCTTTCATAACGCGAGCAAGGGTGTTCCACATCTGATCCGCGTTACTAGCAGACATGTCCTCCACCGCAAGTTTCTCGGAGACAATAGCTCTAAAAGTCTCTACTGCCTCCCCGTTCAAGTTCTTCCACAAAATCCTTGGCCTCCCTGTCTCCTCCCTCCTGTGTCGTAGCCTCTCAAGAAGTACATCCACGATAATCAATCTGTGTTGCGATGAGCATGCCTCACCTGGGAAGGCCCTGCAGTCCTTGCATGCTTTAAGGTCGCCTCTACGAACCAGCAAGTAGTCAATTTGGGTGTTATGACCCCCACTCTGAAAGGTAATTAAGTGGGCGTCACTCTTCTTGAAGAACGAGTTCGCTACTACGAGATCGTGAGCGGTAGCAAACTCTAAAATCGTGCACCCTTCTTCATTCCTATCTCCAAACCCAAAACCTCCGTGTACCCCCGCGTAACCATCCGCTGCAGCACCGATATGGCCGTTTAGATCGCCCCCTATAATCAATCGTTGGTCAGTCGGGCACTCCCTCACCAGCTCGTCCAGAGCGTCCCAAAACCTCTTCTTATCCGCGTCACTAAGTCCCACCTGCGGAGCATATGCGCTGATTACGATAACGGTCTCTCCCTCTATAACGACAGAGATCGCCATGATCCTATCACTTCTCCTTGTCACTCGAACAACATTATCCTTAAGTCTCCCGTTTAAAATAATTCCTACGCCGTTTCTCGCAGTGCTAGATCCCGAGTACCACAGCTTGTAGCCGTTACCTTCCCTCGCTCTAGACCCCTTCCATTTAGTCTCCTGAAAGCAAGCTATGTCAACCTTATGTCTCCCTAAGGCGTCGCCAAGCTCGAAAAGCTTACGAGTCAAAGACCCTACGTTCCAACTACCCACCCTAATCCTACGAGAACCCGCTAATCTAACAGAACTCCTAGTCCCCCTACCCCCGGCAACCCCTCCCAAGTCAGAAGGACATGACCTCAGGTGACCATCACTATCTACCGCCTCTATCCTACCCTAAGGCAAACAAAGGCAACACAAGAGGGGCAAAAAGAGCAACACAAAACGGGCAAAAACAACAAGAGGCACACAACCACAAAGCAAAAACCAAGGAAAAAAACACAGAATAAACAAGCACAAGAAAACAGGGGGAATATTAAGATGAAACAAAAATAGCTTAAATCTATATAACAGATAAAATCAAGAGAACTCGGCTGATGCCGTAAAAATGAAATTTTCCGGTCACCGATGGCCTGAAAGAAGACAATAAGAATACAACAATAATATCAATGAAAACAATAGGCTAGGCAAAAAAAATTAAACACTTAGCTGCCGGAAAAAGTTTTCGGTGGTGGTCTGCCGCGGCGGAAACGGCGGCTTGTAGCGGCTGTGGCGGCGGGGATACTTTGATCAGGTTTGGCTAGATGACAGGATACCCCACTCGCCTGAGTTGGAGCCCAAACCGTGTTGAAGTCGCCGGAAAAAGCCCAAAAAACTACACAAGGTTTGCCAGATGTCGTCGCTTCGCGTGGCGGCGCGTGACTGCTCCGGTGGTGGTCTACCAAGTTGGGTTACGTTCGCGGTGGCGTGGTGGTTCCGGTGGTATGCTTAGATTTGGATGATATGTAGTAATGATGATGGTATATTGAATTTTAGAGGGGTGGATGAAAAAGAGGAAAAGGAGAGAGGTAGGAGAGAGACTGTTGAATTATAATTAGAAGCCAATTATATTTTTTTTGAATGCATTATTGCTTTTGATTAATGAAAGCTCGTGTATAGATGGTGCGAAATCCATTTTGTTCAAGCTTTATCCTTTGAGGCGTTTAAAGATTGGTTATCCTCTTGGCATGCTTCTAAAGAAAAGAAACACAGGCTGACGGGTTCAAACTACGTGAGTCCATCGATTAAAAAGCCGAAAACCATGGCTAAAAATGGTTATTTGATTTCTTTTTCAAAACGAAAGCTTGGCACACGTTTTTGTGTTGTGATTTATACCGAGAATTACTTTTTACTTGGGTTTGAGTATGTGTAACGGAGGGTTCAAAACTCGTGGATTTGTTACGCAAAGGGCCGAAAAAAACATGTTTGACAAAAAATGAAAAAAATGGTTATATCATTTCTTTAAAAAAAAGAGGTAACACAAAAAAGATATATATTTGATAACCACTCAGTAAGGTGTCGTAGTTGCAAAAGGCTTTTAATTATTTTCACTAAAAATGTGAAAGGTTCAAATTCAAATTAAGTGCAAATAACCCTAAAGTCGCCACGCCGACCTCCCGAAAAAAGGACTTTACTCGGTTTGAGTATGTGTGATGACGGGGTCAAACCACATGGATTAGCAAAATATTGTTACTTGATTTCTCTTTCGAAAGAAAAAAGGGATCAAAAGGAACCGTGTGTTGACTGTCGAGAACGATACCTAAAGTCGCCACGCCGACCTCCCGAAAAAAGGACTTTACTCGGTTTGAATCGGACTCCCGAAAAAAGGACTTTACTCGGTTTGAGTCTGTGTGATGACGGGGTCAAACCACATGGATTAGCAAAATATTGTTACTTGATTTCTCTTTCGAAGAAAAAAGGGATCAAACGGAATTGTGTGTTGACTACCCACACAACTCTTTAACACCCCTTTAATCTCATAATGTGTAAAGAGACTTATAAAGAAACTTTCATATTTATCTCTAATCAATGTGGGACAACATTAAAACACAAACTTTCTTAAATGATACCGCACGTTCCAACATGAAGCAATGAGGCTCGATCTTACTATCAACTTGTCGTGAAACTTGTCAAATTTTAACAGATATATACTGTTTTTTCTTGCATAATAACGTTTAAAGATTTTCAAAAACTTACAATAAACGATGGATAAGATGATGTTTGATGTCTATCATAATATGTGAGCTTGATATGATTCTTTCATTCAATCACTCACAAAACTTTTATCTGCTCGTAGTGGTGTTATGAGATGAAGCCCGAAACAATTCTTTTGAGCATCCAACAAAATTGTGGTTACATACTTACATAGAAATATAACCGAACGAAGATATAAGATTTACACAATTTGTTTTTAAATTACTGCACGTTTTACACACTATCAAACAGGATTAGAAAATGTCCGGACAAGCAGCAAAATCGACTGTTGTGGTTACATGAATGGACTTATTAATTTGACACCATAACTCAAGGAACATATGGTGGAATATGATGAGAAAAAAATCA
>BQNB010011534.1:58970-81183 GCA_026074375.1 Tanacetum coccineum
TGAAATTTAAGAAGTAACTTGGTTTCTCATGATTAACTTGGTTCAAGTCTTGGTTTTTAAAACGGGATAGATGGTTATTAAGATCTCCTAAAATGATTGTGATATCTTTTATGTTTTTTTCTTGTTTTTTTTTAATTTTTTAATTTTATAAATTTGTTTTTAGTACAAAAATGTGAAATGGAAAATGTAAAACACAAAATATAACGTTTAACTAGCTAAAAGTATTAAACTGACAAAATTAAATACAGAATAAAAACTGATAAAACTACTAGTAACATTTTAAAACATCTATAACTTGTTTTATTTAATTTATTCAATGATGACGCATATGACCGATCAACACTTGTCCAAGAGACACATGCCTATCGTCACTGACTAATCAATACCGACAGGTCGCCAAAGGTTAACCCACTAGCCCACTTACACTGACATCTGGCTAGGCATAGCTCAGTTTATTATTATTATTATTATTAAAGTTTTTTTAAAAAAAATTGAATTATATTACGTTGAGATTCAACAAAACATACTGAAATAGGGTGAGCAAATGGGTCGAGAATCGAACTGGAACCGAGAACTGAACCGAACCGAAACCGATCCAACCCGAACCGAATTTTGGAACCGCAGTCCGGTTCTCGGTTCTTTAGTATTGCAAGTTTCGGTTCTCGGTTCGGTTCTGTCCAGTACCCCGGGTATCGGTTCCAGAACACAGGAACCGCTCGAATCTCAAATATACTAGATTTTATAGGATGTTTGGCCAATAAAGTCAGTTTAGTTTATGATTTTGGTTTTTGTTGTATTATTATGTAAATAAAATGCTTTAATAATGCAGGGTTACGACAATTGTGCAAGGTGAACAAGACAACAAGATACTTGTGTTGTTATAGTTTGATGTGTATTTTAGACATTAGAACTATTGAAAAGCTTAGGTGAGACTTTTTTGTTTTCATTGAAAAGTATGAATAACTACCTAGTAGGTTGTTAACAAGTCTCGTTCAAAAGAAGGTTATTTGTTTAATTCTTATTGTTATATGAAACTGCTAATACTTTAATCAAAACCAAAAAAGAGGAGTTCATACTAAGACTAAGACATTAGTATTTATTTTGGTTCCTTGGTAGATCTGAGTGGGTAAAAAAAGAGTTCATTTAAAGGATGTATAAAAAAATTCGGTTCCAATCGGGTAGTTACGAAATACCCGGACCGAACCCGAGAACCGAAGCGGAACTGAAACACACACTTCGGTCCGGTTCTCGGCTCTTAAAATATGCATTTTTCGGTTCTCAGTTCTTTCGGTTTCGTGTCGGTTCTTTCGCTCACCCCTACACTGACATGTTATATCAATTACAATTTCAACACATTCCAACTCTTTAAATTATAATTCATTCAAATTACAATTCCTTCTAATACATACTGCAAACCAAACGCCCATTCATCTTACTCATTTAATGATAATCACATTTAATTCACACTAGTTAACATTTAATTCATACCTTTCATATAACCCGACTTATTCTTACGTCAGAGCTTAGTCTTGGGACTAACCCCGAGACAAGGCTAACGCGTGTATTTCTTCCTTGTGACAGATTAGTAAAAGAGGTGTCTTAATTGTTTGGTTTTCTAGGGTTTGCTCTATCGTCTTTTTTTTTCTTTTAGGGTTTTACTGTTATCTTTCTCTATGGGTGACCGTAGGTCTAAGAAAGATCATGTTCAACAAATCTCTACATCTAATTTCGTCACAAATTTTCCAGAACAGTTTTCTTTTCGTGATCTTTGGAGGACGTGCCAAGAATATGAAGAGTGATTGATGCTTATATTTCGAATAGGCGCTCAAAAACAGGTACTAGATTTAGTTTTGTGCGCTTTATACAAGTTAAATAGGTGGATCGCTTGGTAAGAAATTTGTGTACGATTTGGGTGGGTCGTTAAAGGTTACAGGCTAATGTTGCAAGATTTTAAAGGCCGCCTTTGAAAAATGTCTCGAACGATTACCGCACAAATGTGTAAAAAGTCCTTTGCTGAGGAACTGAGCAAAGTTAATGGGACAACTTATCATAATAATTCTTATGCAGGTGCTGTTAAACAAAAGGGGTTATATAATGGAGTTGATGGTGATAATAAACCTTTTCTTGTGCTTGATGATTCGTGTATCAGTCAAGGCGGTTTCTCTCTATCTTTGATGGGGAAAGTAAAAGATTTTGGACTATTATCTAATTTGAAGATGATATTGGCTAAAGAGGGTTTCGTTAACCTAACTCTCAAATATATGGGAGGTTTCTAGATTCTAATTAAATTTCTTTCAATGCCTGTATTGGAGAAATTTAATGCTTATGTTGGAGTTGGGTCGTGGTTTTCCTCTTTACAGCATGCTTCAAACTCGTTTTTGATCGACGGTAGGGTTACATGGGTGGATATTAAGGGTGTTCCTTTAATAGCTTGGACAACAAATACGTTCTCTAAAATTTCTTCTAAATGGAGGAGGGAGCTTTTTGTATGAGGAGGATAAGGAGAATCTTTGTTTGAGCAGTAAGAGAGTTTGTATTAAAACAACTATAGAAAATAATATATTCAAATCGTTCAAAATCATAGTTCATGGTAAAATTCATTGGGTTCGTGCTAAAGAAGTAACTGGTTGGGAGCCTGACTTTATTGAGGATGAGGAAGTGGAAGAGGGTTCTGATGAGGATATAGCGACTGTAGACTCAGAAAAGGAGATTAGGAATTTGAAAAGCAATTGTAATTCAGAAGGAGATAGTGATTGTGAAGAGGTTCCAGATACTGTTTTTGATCAAGATCATGATAGGTCAAAACAAGAAGTTATTAAAAAAACGGTGATGAGGTTTTTCATTCTGAAGACCCCTTTAACATTTATGATTTGTTAGAAAAGAAATAACATGGTACCAACAATGAAGCTGAGAAATCTAACTCTACCTTGAAGTATCCTCTAGGGTTCACTTCTGGGGAGAATGTTAAAGTTATATCTGATTTTGTGGACAATTTGGTAAGAGAGGAAAGTGCGAGTAACCATAAGGCTTATAATGAGAAGAGTATTCTTGAGGTTAAGAACAGTAAGACAAAATCATTATCGAAGGAGGAAGATATAGAATCTGGTTGCTCAGGTTATTTTAGACGCATAGAAGGTCCTCAATCAAGAGGTTCTATACTACAATTGTTAGACGTTGTGAAGGTAGGCCAAACAATGAGGTACAAGATGGATGGGTGTGTGAGAAATATAGAAGAGATTATTGACATTCGAGGAGAGAACGAGTTTTATCAATGAATTCTATGTCTTTAAATGTCCAAGGCCTTGCCCAAAAGGCTAAAAAAGATTGGGTAAAGGAGTTATGTATCAAACATAAGGTCAATATTATGGCGCTTCAAGAAACAAAAATAAAGATTGTAGATTGTTTTTACATCAAGAAATGTTAGGGTAACTTCTATTTTGAGTATGTTTGTGGCCCTTCAGTTGGCAACTCGGGCAGAATTCTTTATGTTTGGGACCCGAGGATGTTTCTTAAACATAACTCAACGGTGTCTGATTATTTAGATTCTATTCAAGGTGAATGGATTCCTAATGCTAAGAAATGTCTTATAACTTTTGTTTATGCTCCTCAAGAAGTTTTTAAAAAGATGTTGTGGAATTATTTAGATCATGTGATTGATAATTGGATAGGTGAAACTATCATAATGGGAGACTTTAACGAAGTTCGTTCAAAAGATAAACGTTATGGATCATTGTTTAATGCTTATAGTGTTGCTGCTTTTAATTCTTTTATTTCTTCGAGAGGCTTGGTAGAAGTTCCTTTGGGAGGTTGTTCATTTACATGGTGTCATAAATCAGGGAAAAAATAAGTAAGGACAGGTTTCTTATTTATGATGGTCTAATGAGGTCGTGTCCTAACATTTCCGCCATTACTTTGGATCGTTATTTACCAGACAATCATCTTATTCTTTTACGTGAGTTGTGTTTTGACTATGGCCCTATCCCATTTTGTTTGTTCCACTATTGATTCGAATGGGAGGGATTTGATAAACTTGTTGAAGAGAGTTGGATTGACTTGACTATTTCTGATTCTAATGCTATTTTAAAGTTCATGAAGAAGTTGAAATGCTTAAAAGAGAAAAATCGATTGTGGACTAAAGAAAAGAAAGAGAGTTCTAAAAGTCAAAAATCTAAGCTTAAAGGTATGTTGTCTGATATTGATGTTTTAATTGATAACGAGTGTGTCGACCAGGAGCTTCTAAATAAGAGATCGCATGTTATGCATTCGTTACATGATTTGGAGAAACTTGAGTCGTTGGAGATAGATCAAAAAGTTAACAGATGGTGTGTGGATTGATTCTCCTATCATGGTAAAAAATGTTGGTTTGTGCTCATGTCATACGGATATTTATACAGTTGGAAATACATGGGCCTACGGGGTCACTCACGTTGATAACACTCAATTTATACATATTTCTATATGCGTTAATTATGCTTTTATGTGTATCTATTGGTTAATTATAAGAACTTTTGATACTTAACAAACTATATTTGCTTTTATAGGTTCATGATACGTTTCGTGGAAGAAAACGGAAGAATACACGAAGAAATGGAGCTTACACGAAGAAATAACTGAAGTTGAAGATCTCCCGACACCTGTCCATTGTTTTGGTCATAACTCAGTCATACAAACTTTGTTGAACGTGATTCAGGCGGCCGCGTGACCGGGAAACAATTATTTAAAACTTTGAAAAAGGCCAAGTGCTAGAATTACCCAAAGTACGCCGCACTTGTAAAAAAGTGTGGCCCACTTTTCTATAATTATGACGAAAACCGTTATAGACAAAGTGTGGCGCACATCTGAGTAAAGTGCGGCGCCCTTGGCCCCCAAACAGCCTATAAATAGCCTCATTGGCTCTCCCATATCATACAATTCACACACACATCAACCCACTTCGTGTGTACCACTTAGAATATGTGTTTTTGGTGATAAAGACTTGACAAATCTTTGATCCAAATCACCCTTAGTAAACACAATCATCACAACAAGTAGAATTAGAGTTTGGAAGTGTTCTTGGGGAATTTGCAACTCGCCTTTGACTTTGGCAACTCGCCTTTGACTTTTTTCCTTAATTTGTGGATCTTGTTCCCTACCTTGTCAAACCGCCTCTAGAACAATAATATAATACTTAAACCACCTTGATGAACACTAGCTCGATTTTCAACAAAATCAATCCATTTGAGCTTTTTAACCACGAATCAAAGTTAAAACATGCAATACTATGTGTGTATATCAAGTTTAAACACACCTTAACTCGTATTTCTTTGAGAATCGTCCAAAATTAGGCAACTCTCCACGAAGAACACCAAATAAATTCGAATCTTTTAAGCTAGATTTCGAACTTGAGGCTTATGAATCTCTTGTAGGAGCAACAATACTTCTTCCTTAGCATTTATAGCATGAATAACCACAAGATTAACCAACAAAGTAAGCCCAAATAATCTGTTTGAGCCGTGGGCTTTTCTAAGCAAAATAAGCCACGAAATTTGCTAATCAACCACAAGAATCAAACACAAATCCACCCTTTGCTCTGATGCCAATTGTAGGATCCCGTTAACACTTCATAACATATATATCATACACGAATCGAACTAGAAAAGAGAAGAGATGAGTTGTTTTGTAGAGAGAGAAAGAAGAGAGAGAGAGAGATGAGAGAAAATAGGAAAGTGGAATTATTTAAAATGAAACAACTAACTTTTCCAAAGAGGAAAAGTTACTTATATACCCCGACACATTAAGTGACGTTCGGGATAATTGACTAGGACCCGGGCTCGGGTTTTGCTTGGGATTAAACCCGAAACATATACAATATTAGATTAACTATCGAGCCCGATTCTCAATACTTTTCTATTACAACGTTAACTAATTGAGTGACCGAGACTTAAATACATAATGGACGAACTTCATGTTCGACTCAATATTTTGAGGCTAACAGATATAATCACTAGTTACATTTAAAGGCCGAAAGGATTTATAACTTGTGATATCTTTATTATCTAAACTTATAAACACTATCCTAAACATATCATTGTTTTAGTGATCATTGCCTAAACAAACATACTTTAATCATTTGTTTGAATCATCTTTTAATCGCTTCCTCTACAATATTCATTATATGCATGTTTGGTTAAATTGATCCGTGACAATCATTTTAGCCTTAGCACCTTAATTACAAACTGTGAAAACTTCAATTCTTTTGGGACGACCTGAACTTACCTAAGCTATATTACATACGAAAGGGTATACTTGCCCGTGTTGTGTTTTTAGTCAAAAATCGGTATTTCTAGTCTTATAAATTTAAAGCTTGTAAAAACACACATCAAGTTTTTGGCGCCGCTGCCGGGGAATTGCTTAAGTTGTTATCAGTTTGTTGCTTGTTTTTTGTGCTATTTGTTTTCTTATATGTGTTTATTTTTTGAAAATCTTCCTTCTGTATCTACAAGTACGGCGCATATTTTTCTTTCTGCGCCGTACTTCCCTGTTTTCATTTGAATTTTGCCAAACAAAAAACATAAATTTCCAGAAAAGCTGGCGCACTTTTTCTATAGTACGTCGCACTTATCTTTTTGATCTAAAAATCTTTTATCTATTTATCCTTATTTTTTATATATAATAATATATCTAATATATATATAAATATATAAAAATAAAAAGTTATAAATATATAAATAGATAAAAATAATTTACTTTATTTTAAAGATTATAATATTAGCCTTCATTATATAATATATATAATATAAAAATGTCTTTTTGCAAAATGCTTAACGTATGTATAAACCCACAATCTTTGGGAAAACAACTCATAAATCTAATATGTATACTAAATAAAAATTTAATAACAAAGACTTGTAAACTTAAAATGATCCAAAAAGAATTCATTCACATCGAACCACTCAAATCTTCAACACAACATCCTATCGTTAATGAATTTGTCGTCATAAATATACCTGAAAAGGATGTCGAAACAAAATAAAAGATTCTCGATCCTGATGATCAACCTATGTAAGAAAGTGCTAAGACTGTAGCACCGACTCCTAATTCTGCCATTACTCGACCCGATGTTGATAACAACTTTATTGTCAATAGTACCCATTTAAAAATGATCTGGAAAAATAAATTCGATGGTTATATGCGGACCGATCCGCATGACCACATTCGTGAATTCCTCGCAATTTGTGACATGTTTAGATATGGTGAAACTCAAAGTGAAGCTGCCAAGCTTTTGATATTTCCCTATTCCCTATCCGATAAAGCTAAGACTTAGTTCAACGAACTTAATGAAGAGTCTAAAACATCGTGGGAACAAATGAGAAGAGATTTTATAAATAGATTCTTTCCACCTTCGTTATTTAACCATCTTTTACTTGAAATCAGAAATTTCTCTCAAAACGAATGTGAAAGTCTAACCGATGCTTGGTTACGACTGAAGAACATGCTTCAAAAATGTAATGGGCACGGTCTAACCAAAAGTGCTATTATTCAAATATTATATCACAGTCTAGACGAATCCACTCAAGCAATACTAGACGGAACAGCTAGAGGAATCTTCATCTACAAAACTCCGAATCAAGCCTTTCCATTTCTTGATGACAAAGTCTTTTCAAACTTGATTGACCCACTAAATCTAAAAACAAACATTATCAAAATCTGTTGCTTTCGCCAATGGAAGTAATAGTAATAAGGATAATTCGCGATTAATGGAAAAATTAGAAGCTCTAACTATAAAAATGGATTCTCAATTAACAAGCTTAAAAGAAGAATTACAAGATATGCGTAACAAATATTATGACCTTAGAGAAAACCATGCTTCTAAAAACCACATGAACGATGACACGTCGATGTGTGAACATCATAAAGTAAATTCCATCCAATCTGGAGGTTATCGAAACCAAAATTCTAAAGATTTGTTTTCTTACCAATCTCATTATAAACAACCTAAATCAAATAATGATTCAGAAAAATAGCTCAAGGAATTAAACAATGATGTGAAAAATGATCTCAGCCATTTCAAAAGATGTATCCATAGCATGAGAACTATTCATGATAAACCTTTTGACAGAGACTGTTAGGTCTTGTTTTAGCTTGAATCACACAATTAGGAAGATTTAAAATAGAGAGAATTAAGAGAAAACGACAAGTCTTTCACAATTTTCAAATTTTATAACAAAAGAGAAAAGGGAGGGAAAGATGAGTTTATTACAAGCCTTAACCACCTAATGATAATTAGGTGGCTATTTATAGGAGAGGGAGGTTGGCTTCCCTTCTTTTATTTTCCTAATTTTGCAATCTAGTCCTTAGTCTTTGGATAATATGCTATTTTTCACTTTTAGTATATTTCATCTTATTACAAAATACATTCTACTTTATAAAATAAAGACTAAACACTAATAATAAATAAAACCACTTAAAGTATCATAATCGACACTTTTATGATCCTAACAATCTCCCCTTAAGGGTCGATTATTCTTGGCGTTCCCTTCTTGATCCTAGTGGTCTTTCGTTTATGTACATTTCCAAACGTCTCATTTGATCATGATGCTTCAACCGTTCTTCAATCTCTTCCTCAAACAGTTGCAGGTATTCAACATCTTCACTATTGAGACTTGGAGTCACATACCCATTCTTTACATCGTTATTATAGCTCTTCCAAGACTCTTTTTAATGTAGCATCACAGAACTTATAAACCTCTTGATGTCCCATCACTCTTTTTTCTTTCTTGTTGTTCTTGTATATAATGTCATACACGGGCTTAGAGACGATGGAGAAAACCTTGTACTTCTCAATGCCTGGAAAAGTGATTATTGGTGTAGTAAGATTTACCTTCTGTTGATAGCTTTCTACACCTAGCTGGAAATCATGTACTCTTTCCCAGATCACTATACTCCTAATGAAGACTGACAATGACCATAACAAACCAGTCTCAACATAGTCGTCTACCTTGTTGTTAACAATTAGCATATACATATCCTCAATGTCATTCTTGTTGAGGTTCTTGTAATCTGACTCTGTGATTGACACTATGCTACCATTTGCTCTTCTTGCAACAATCTTTATTATAAACTTGTGCTCATGTCCTAGTTCCCAATAAGTCTTGATGATTTGAAAAATCTTTGAATTTGAGTAGACTACTTCTTTTGGATTTCCGGGCTCTTTTTGTTTCTTGATATAGAAGATCTTTGCATGTGTTTTCTTCCAATGTTTGAAATTATATCGAGCATAAGGATTAAACTTCTTTACACTCTTTTCTACCCATCTTGAAGTTCTTTGTTCAATATCATCATCAGGAAAGATAACTGCAGGAAACTTATGAAGAGACATCACAATCTTCTCAGGTCTTGAGCTTCCTTTCTTTAGGTACAATAGATCTTGATTAACCAGAGATAGTGCAGGAGCTTTGGGATCTATTTGGCAGCTTTGAACAACTAGAGTGGGCCTTTGTGGATGTGGTGAGACTAAGATTTCTTTCCTGCTTTCCCACACAATATCATTCTTCAAGAAGTTTTGCATCTGATCAATGTGGTATTGATGCTCATCTCCTGAAGTGCATCGTTGTCTCAACATTTCATCAACAACTTTGCGTAGTTTTGCTTCATCAACAGTTTGTGACATTTCATTCACAAGTTCTTGTGATACTTTCTTAGTAGGAATCTCATCATCATCTGTGGCATAAGAATCTGTCTAAAAATTAAAGTCATCTAATTGTTCTTGATTACCTAATGTTGATGGACCTGGTTTACTTTCATAGTCTTGACCAGATGATGATACTCCAAACACATAGGTTCCATGCTCAAACATCTTCTGCTTCTTTATACTATTCTCCCCGTCAGGATGAGCATCATCATAAGGATCGTCCTGATCTCTTGGGCGAACGGCAGAAGGTCTACAAGGAGTATCAGACATATGAAGTCTTTTAAACTTGTACTTGAGTGCAAGCCAAATAGGTAAGTCATCCTGTTGCAACAAAAGATTGTCTCTCATGGTCAGATATAATTGGTATTGCTATTCTTGTGCAAAAGCTAGAGTGGCTTGAGTCGGGTGCACATGCAAAATATGACCGGACATGTAATTCCTAACAGATGAATCAACATGAGAAGGAATATGGTTAGTGATAGCATTGGTAATTTGCGAAGAAATCTCTGCCCGAAGATTCTCGCGTTCTTGCTGTATTGCATCTGCAATCATCTTTGCCACATCCGCTTGATTCTATTGTCTTTCCAATATGAGCCCCTGTGCAACATATACTGGAACTTGTGTCTTTGTAAGCTCCTTGACTTGATCATCTACCATTGTGGGCAATGACTCTTCCATGATTTCTTGTAGATGTTGAGCAAGCACATTAAACTTCTTTCTCGGCATGAACCTTGTCTTTAGATGTTCAAACAAAAACCGTATCGTCCTTGCAATTCATCAAAGAAACTCTTGTATCATTTGAAGTGTCCAGGCTTGGGTTTAAACAAGGATAAGAGTTGGTTTGTAGCAGATAGTTTGAGTTTTGATGAAGATGATGATGGTGTTGAAGATGATGGTGGTGGATCATTGACCGTCAATTTTTGGAGTTTCTTAGTATCCGAAGATATGATAGTAGAATGAATCCTAGGGGATCTAATTGTTGTGGGGGATGGTGTACTCCTAGACTCCTCTACATGCTTCCCTTTTTCCCTTCGTTTCAACTCATAATCATCCTCTGCTAACTCTTCCTCCTCTTTACTAATATTAACTGGTTGTACTTCAGCAGTTATTTCTACCTCCGGACTTTCCTTATTACACATTGGCTCTAACCTAGTACCGGGAACATTGTGAGTATCATCTTGCCTAAGGATAGAACTATCAACCTCAATATTTTCTACATTCTCCGCTCCTTCTACCAATTTCTCAATCTCCTCAGCAATCAAGTACTCCTCAACTTTTTGTACATTTTGCTTTGCTTCAAGCTCATCACAACTTTTCTGCTCAACAAGACTTAGTTGAATTGTATCTTGTAAGATTATGTCATCAGCCTCAACAGTAGTTGGGATTGGTGTTGGTAGAGTAAGTCGAGTTGATCGTCTTTAAGGAATACAAAGTCTAATAACAGTAGACTTTCGTGGAGAACTTGATTCTCCTTCATCCACAGCAAGGTTAGGTGACCTTGGGGTGCTAGTTGTCCTATGCATTCCCTGGGTAGACTCAATCGGTTGTGACTGAGTCGTAGGAACATCTACCCCAAACACCGCAACATACATTTGATAATTCTCCGTGAGCTTCATCTCATCAGTTATCATCCAACTTGGAATTTTCATTCCAACTTCGTCCTTATGCTTCCCTAAATTGAATATGTTCTTAACCATCATATCATCATCTAAATTGTGATACTTATCACGAGCCCTTCTTGAGATCTCAGGGAAAGCAGTCATGTAGTGACTCACTATAAGCTTTATGAATCTGGGATAAGGAATCAGTGTTGACGGATGTTTGAGTGAGTAGTGAAGTCCTTCCCAAAGCAAGTCAACATGTATGTTATTGACAAAGCTATACAACATCTGCATGATCTGTAAAGGCGATCGATCAAAACCAGTAGTAAGACATCGAGCAAATATCTTGCCAAGTGTCTGCCATGGTTGTACGAGTCCTGTCGTCTTGAAGTTGGATGGTGGTCTTAATTCCAATGTAAAACCAAGATCATTTATATAAAACAGAACCATCTCTGAGAACCTTGGTGAAACAACAAAGTGTTTATGATTGTTGTCTATGGCTTGAGGCAGATGAAATATTGTCCTGAAATCATTAAAAGTCAGAGTGAGCTATTTCCTGTCAAGCATAAACTTGAGCCTATACTTTGACCCATCTTCCTTCAAAGTATGCCAGAACTGTCCCAAGTATATCCATGGTACTAATGAAGAAGCAGCAATGTTGAATCTGAGTGGATGATTATAAAGAATGTTTGCCAGGATTTTGCTTTCGTTTGGATACAATATCCATCTTTTTGTTGGCATCCATGAGTGCATATCGTTTGTTAGGTGGACATAACTCGTCTTGGTGAACATTAACTTATCTTCGTGGTTGTGCCATGATGAATTCTGAATGATTGATGACAAGATGTTAGATAACAAACAATTTATATGACATTTTTGTCTTTTTTTCGTTGTCTGTTTTATATGTTCTGGCAATTCTTTTTAAACATATTTTTGATCAGTTTGTTTCTTATGTACTTTTTTCTTGCTTTTTATAGCACATGCCATACGTTTTATTCACATTTTTCTTTCGATTCCTCTTTTTGTGTGTTATGGTATTTCTTTTTCGAACACTCTTCAGATTTGCTTTTTCGCGTATGGTTTTTGTCTCTTTTTCTGTTTAGAATATCCTCGCCAGAAATTCTCTGTGAAATGATACTCTTTCAAGAATGATGAAGATACTCTCTGATTTGAATAACACTCATTTTTAAGAAACCGAAGAGATATCATTCATATTCTTAAAACTTTTTGTGAAAGAGTACCATTTTTGACACAATACAAAAATTTGAGAACTTTTTCAAAAATCATTTGTGCAAAAGCATTTATTTTTGATAACATAGAATCAGTCAAACCCAAATTCATCAATTGAATGGTCACTAAGTCACTCACTCCTTATTCTGTTCATTGCAGAAAATGGTCAAAACCGAACATGACTTAGACCACTTAAACAATTGAGAATTGAATTATCAGACTCTAGTTATTTTGAGGTTCTTCATTTTTGTTTCTTGTAATGAATCTTATACCATGTAAACAAACACATCTAATTCAACAACTGAATGGTCACTAAGTCACTCACTCCTCATTCTGTTCAATGAAGAAAATGGTCGTAACCAGACATGACTTAGACCACTTAAACAATTGAGAATAGACATAATTTGACACAAGGTATAAAATTCATCAAAAGCTTGATCAATTGTATTTAATTTTGAGGTACTTTTTCACAAACTTTTAGATTGCAACTCACATGAGATACTGATCTTGTTATTTACAGACATTCGAGCTTTAGATAGCACATTCAGACACATACTAAATCTAGTAAGCCCCCCCCCCCCCCCCAAAAAAAAATTATGCATTTAGCAACCAATTCAACACTTCCGAAATTAAAACTTGACTTTTTTCAAATTTGACTTTTGAATTTTCATTTTTTAGGTTTTGGACTTTTCGTATTTTGACCTTTTCAGGTTTTGACTTCCGAATTTGATCCTTTTCAATTCTGACTTGTCGAAAATGAATAACTTGACCACTTTTTCAACAAATTCGATCTAATTAAGTTTTAGCAAGTCTATTCTAATCACGAGTTTTGACTTTCGAATTTGATCCATTTCAATTTAAGCTTGTCAAAAATGAATTCTTTGGTCACTTTTTCAACAAATTCAATCTTATTAAGTTATAACAAGTTCATTAAGCATCGTTAGTCCTTTAGAATCGTTTTAATCAATTTTGACAAAGTTTTGAAGACTTCCGAATTTGTCCAAGCCATCTAATTTGTCATTTTTGGAGTTTAAGAAAAACTAGTTCAATTATTCATGCACAAACACTATTTTTAGCATTAATAAGCCTAAATCTATCATCAATATTCAAAAACCCCAAATTCAGAAACCTTAAAACTCATCGAATTTAAATTTGATCTCAAGAACATTTCAAAAATCCTTTTCCAAGACCTGTTATTCTAAGAAATACTTACGTTTGTGAAGAGGAAAAGATTATGGTCGTTGTTATGAACTCAAAACCAAAAACTTGACAAAAACGCAATTCCTCTTCTTTCTCGATATCAAACTCGGAATAAAAAAGATTGAAAATGAAATTAATTTCATATTTGTATCGTCCGAATTTGACAGTTTGGAAAGTGACAATCTCAGTCTTTGGTGTTTTTCTTCGGAATTTTAGGTTAAAGAATAACAGTTTTGGCCCTTGTAGTTTTTGATACGAATTTTATTACTAAAAAATTTTAAAACTCCCCCTTGGAGTATGATCCCTTTGCACAGTTAGTCCGTTAATGATAATTTTTCTTTTTTAAAGTTCAGATTTTCACAAAATAATAAAAAATCTCCCCCTTAAAAATATACCATTTTATAAGAACTATCAAATTTTCGAGAGATCATTGTTTTTATTGGATTTTGAAAGCAATGTGAAATTAAAATGCAAGTCATGTACGTGAATGAGAATTACAAAAACGCATGTTTTAACAATGAGAACATATTGTTATCAAAATAACTCCCCCTCAGATCCTGATCTAGTATTATGAAAGCAATTGTGAGAAAAATATCGAATCATGAATCTGAATGTAATGAGAAGACATGTGATTTTGATTAAGTTATTTTTTTGTCTTTTTATATTTTGTATATTTGTATTTGATTTTTGTTTTTGAAAAACATCGAGAAAATAGTTTGATGTATTATTTTTTTAAGAAGATAACTTTGCCAGACTTTTCAACTGTGTTGGATTCCTACATCTCATACCAATGCGATGAACTAAGTACTCAAAGGGTTCTTTGGGAAGAGCTTTAGTAAATAGATCCGCAAGTTCGTATTCAATTCCGACAAAGTATAATTCCACCGTTCCCTTTTCAACATGTTCTTTATTAAAATGATACTGGATGTCTATGTGTTTTGTACGTGAATGTTGAACCGGATTGCATGAAATAGCGACAGCGCTCTTTGAATCGCAATACATCAGTATTCTGTTGTACTTGTATCCATAGTCCAGTAATTGTGTTCGCATCCAGATGAATTGTGCACAACACGCAGACAATGATACATACTCAGCTTTAGCTATTGACATCGCAGTACAATCTTGCTTTTTAGAACTCCAGCTCACGAGCTTTTCACCAAAGAATTGTAAACTTCCTGATGTGCTTTTACAGTCGTCTTTACATCCTGCATGGTCTGCGTCTGAATATACAATTAGTTCAAATCCGGAATCCTTCGGATACCATAGGCCCATGTTATAGGACTGTCTTAGGTATCAGAAGATCCGCTTAACCTATTTGAGATGTTTGACCGTAGGACGTGCTTGATAATGAACACAAACAAAGGTGGCAAAAGCAATATCTGGGCTACTGGCTGTTAGATACATGAGCCCTCTAATCATTCGACGATAAGTCGTTTGGTCAGTAGGAGTGCCTTGTAAATCAGCATCCAGTCTCTCAGTGGCCATAGGCGTGCTCATGCAGACGCATTCATCCATACCATGTTTCTTTAAAATCTCAATTGCGTATTGTAACTGACTAATAAATATGCCACGGGGTGATTGATGAACTTGAATTCCAAGAAAGAACTTAAGTTCACCCATCATAGACATTTCAAAGTTACTTTTCATAAGATTTGCAAATCGTTTTGAAAAATATAGATTTGTAGACCTAAAAATGATGTCATTGACATATACTTGAACAAGTAATATGTCTCCCCTGTGACGTCGGGTCAACAATACCTTTCGTAAAATTGTGTTTAATTAGCAATGAAGACAGTTTGTCATACCATGCTCATGGAGTTGTTTGAGACCGTATAGGGATTTCTTCAACCTATAGACATGGTCTGGAATGTCTGGATCGAAAAATCCATCGGATTGGCTAACATAAACTTCCTCTTTCAATGGACCATTAAGAAATGTAGTCTTGACATCCATCTAAAAGATTGTAATGTTTTTATGTACAGCAAAAGCAACAAACATTCGAACGGCTTCAAGACGAGCAACATGAGCAAAGGATTCCTCATTAATGATGCCTTCTTCCTGCTTGTAACCCTTCACAACAAGATGAGATTTGTTTTGAATAACAATATTTTTTGCATCACTTTTGTTCTTCCAGAGCCATTTAACAACAATTATATTCTTTCCATCTGGTCTAGGAACTAGTTCCCAAACATCTAGTCTCTCGAATTGATGAAACTCATCATGCATTGATTCTATCCAGCTGTGATCTGACATGGCTTCTTTGATGTTCTTTGGTTCAAGGGTGCTGACGGTTAATGCATACATGCATAACTCAGAATCAGTGTGAAGTTTTTGTCGAGTCACCACGGGTTTAGATGGGTCACCATGTACTTGTTCCAAAGGATGAGCTTTAGTCCAGATATGTGTTGAGGGTTATACTTGGTGGAACTCATGCATATTTGATGGATCTAAATCTGTTATAGATGACTTAGCTTCCTAAAAGTTTGGAGCATCATACGGAACAAAGACCGTATTACCATCAAAATCTGTAGAGTCTTCTTGATTGAATTCATCGGCCTCATTGAAAGAGATTAGAGAAATTTGTTCTTCGGATGTAGTTACAATGGGAGGAGCCTCGTGTTCTTCAACAACGATGAAGATGTCGAAGGTGAGTCTTCATGATTATAAACTTGTTGTGAAGCGGAATTGATGGACGTTTCAAAAGACCTCTTCTCAAAGTATTTTTCATACATTGGCCCAAACAAATTATCCAAATCTTCTTTAGGTGGAATATTCATGGGTTCTGCTGATGAATCATAATTGATGAATTTGTTACCCATAAAGATTCAAGCCTAAAACTAACAATCCGAAGGTCAGGGAGGATAAAAGTAAAAGTAAGCCATGTTTATTAGATTGTAGAGAGAGAAAGGGAAGAGTGTGTGTTTTCTAGAGAGAGAAAGAAACACACACTTATGAGATACAATTGATTATCCGCTACCCATCCATGGAAGTATGGAGGAGATATATATATAGCTCGGGACACGATCTACTTACTACACTTGACATTATTAGTCCCTGTGTGTCCGGATAATGTAAACTAATGTAATTCTGTATAAGTCGACATATTTTAAGGCTAACAGAATCGTTGAAAAACGGGTTCTAAACTGTCATGTTCAGAAGCCATTGTTGTGAGCTCAACAAACTTGACATGGACGGTTTCCATAATCTTTTTAGTGAGTCGATTATATATTCGAAACCCTCTGGATGTCTCCGAATAACCAATGAAGATACCAATGTCTGCTTTAGGTTTCATCTTTCCAAGGTCATTTCGGTCATTTGTTGGATAACACAATGAACCAAATACATGAAAATACTTCACATTTGGTTTTCTGCCATGAAGAAGTTCGTATGGAGTTTTCTTGTACCTTGTATAAATTATCGACCGATTTTAAGTAAAGCAAGCAGTGGAAACTGCCTCGACCCAAAGAAATTATGGTAATCATGAAAAGATAAGCATTGTACGTGCAGCCTCAACAAGAGTATGATTACGTCGTTCAACAACACCTTCTTGTTGAGGCGTACGAGCAATCAAAAATTATTGCATAATGCCTAATTTATCATAATGAGCTTTAAGAGTTGTATTTTTGAATTCGGTATCGTTGTCGGTGCGAATCTTGCAAACTTTGGCATTGTAATTCAATTGAACTCGAGCAATAAAATTCTTGATTATCTCTGGAGTCTCATCTTTTGTGCGAAGAAAATATACTCATGTGAATCGATAATAATCATTAACGATTACAAGAATATACCGCTTTTCGTTGATTGATGCTACCCGCATAGGTCCGCATAAATCCATGTGTAGCAATTCCAACTTGGAATGATTACTTGGAACCACTTTAGGTGGATGAAAAGCTTTCTTGCTCTTTCCCCGCTCACATGCAGAACAAAGGTGATCTTTGCCGTATTGGAATTTCGGAAGACCATCAACCAGGTCATGTTTGGTAAGATCGTTTATGGTACCGAAATTAAGGTGTGAGAGTCTGCGGTGCCATAACCATGACTTTGTCAAAGTGGCTTTGGACATAAGACAAACAGGTGAAGAAGCAGCCATATCGGAAATAGAGATAGTATACAAATTGGATTCACGGTCTCCTGTAAGCAGACCATCTCCTTCCAGATTTTGCACGTAGCATATTTTTGAGCGAAACACAACTTCTAGATCACCGTCACAGTATTGTTCGACACTGAAGAGATTGTGTCATAGGCCTTCAACGTAATATACATGACAAACAGTGATGTTTCCTTGTAGATAATCGCCATAGCCCGTGATTGCTGCAAAATGATCATTCCCAAAGCGGACGGTGCCCATGAATTTCTTAATGAAATTTTTCAGCAGTGATCGATCACCCGTCATATGCTTTGAACAACCACTATCAACAATCCACAAAACGATTTGAACTACATGTAATACATGAAGACACCATTTCTGGACAAGTGGACAATTTGACTACCTATTTTTTTAAACAAAAACTGATGTTTTAACAGTAGGTCGGCTATTAAAGAACATTCGAAGGTATTTTAACAGGTGACCAACCAACATTTAGTTGTAATTCATACCACTTTTGCCACATTCGACTAGTTCGAATTTTGTTTTTCATGTAGTTGCTAAGTGAATTGTCTCGCAAATTAAAAGCACTAGAAACCTTATGTTTGGCACTTAAGGGAGTAACCGTAGCAATCTTAGTTTTGGAAACTACGGGAGTAGTATCTAAGGACTTGGATTGAACGGTCTTAACAGAAAACCTAGTCTTTGAAACTACGGGAGTAGTATCTTCAAACTTAGATTTTACTGTTCTAGGAGTAGTGAATAAGGCTTTTCCTAACTTTCGAATACACATTCAATTTATATTTCGCAAGACAATTATCATGACATGGGATAAGCACATTTTTAGCACAAGAAACACACAATACATTCTTCACTATAAGAGCGTTTTTAATATCATCATTTGTTATAATCTTTTTGTTTGAATCAACATTCTTAGATGCAACATCTGATTTTTTATTTGACCTATCATAAATTTCTACTTTCTCTGATGAATTCTTAGTGTTGGATAAGACACTATTCTTGAACGATGAATCTCTATTCGATGGTCTTCTAACACTAGAAGTAGCTTTCAGTCCTGTAGAAGATAAAACACTCTTAGCTTTGTTGGTATTTATGTTTTGTGTATTTTCAACTTTGTACATTTTCGATGCGATGACATTTTTGTTTGTTTCAACAGCTTGTTGTTTGTTAGGTAAAGTCTGTAAAGTAACTGTTTTTGACAAGACATGTTTCTCTTCTGTTTTAGGAGCAACAATTTTATTTTGAAAAACTTGTTTATTTAACGGTGTGACACAAAGAAGATTATTAGAAACAATATCTTTGTCAAACTTAGTATTTATAGACTTACTTTTTTCAACATTTTTCAGTTTAGCTTTTAACTCAGATATTGTTATCAAAAGATCTTGTTTTGTGCACGAACATCTGCGTAGGCATATGTATTTTGATTAAAATTCTCAATCAACTCATTGATTTCCCATTGAGTTTGAGTTCGTGTCCTCTTGATTAAATCAAAAAGTTTTTGATATTCTGTTTTGACATTTTCTCTTTCCTTTATCAAAGATTGTACTTGAAATTCCAAAGACACGTTCTCACTCTCTAGCTTTTCCATCTTTGATATCCAAGAGGTTTCACAAACTTTTTTCAAAGAAGATTCACATTTTTGTCTTTCTTTTTCATGTTGTAACTGTAATTCAAAATCAAGACTCTGTTTTTGACATTTTTGAACATCGTTTTCAAGAATGTTTATTCGTTTTTGCATTCCCTCTTTGATTTCAATGGAGTCCCTTTGAATTTTCTCAATTTCATCATGAATTTTATTGTCTACACACTCATGACTTAACAATACACAACATTCGATTTCATGCTTGAGTTTTGCTTCCAAGAGTTGATCTTTCAAAAGTTTATTTTGTTTTTATGTTAAACTAAGATCATTTTCTGTTGATACAAAAACATCTTTCATTTCTTTTATATCTTTTAAAAATCGTTTTTGAAAGATTTCAAAATTCAAATGCAACTTATGAAGAATTGGTTTCACTTCTTGTTGACAAAAATTGGTTAACCATATTTCTTCTAGAGACGTATAGAAAATGCTCACGTTTAGAATTTGTTTGTAATAACGCAAACAATGTTTTTAAGTCATTTTCCATTTTATTCAAATCTACTAGCATTGGATTTACACTAGGCATTGGTGTCACGGTTGGTTTTGTCTCAGAAGATGAAGACGGTGAACTTGCTTTTAAAGAATTTTCAAAAGATATAAAAGAAGATGAGAAATATTTTTGTTCAGCAGAAAATTCATCTTGTGGAACAAAATCTTCGTAAAGAGCATTTAACTTTTTGTAATCAATTGTCTAAACATTTTTATTTTTCTCAATGGCAATTGGATCTTGTGATTTCTTTTTCATTTTTATTTGACTCTTGGTTGCATCATCAAGTATGTCCTCAATATCTCTAACATTCATTTGAATTTTTGAATCATCAAGGCAAGAAGCATCATAAAATTTTAGATTCTAAGAAATTGCTTTCTTGAGAGTATAAGGATTTGGGTACCCCAAACCATGTTTTAATTTTGAATCATAAAAGGACATTGGTTTTGGTCCAAGCATAAACATGCCTTGTAAGGAGTTACCAATTTTTAACACAACATCTGCATTCTTTTTAGCTCTTGCTTCAAGATCTAGAACAATGTCATGGTATTTATCTTTGTTTTCACTCATTTTGCGTTTCAAAATTGATTGTGTCTTTTTAAGTTCCATAGTTTGTCTTTTTAATTCAACAACAGACAACTCTAATTTATCACGTTGTTGTTCTAAATCTCGAATAATGTCTCGATCATGAATAAATTGAGATTGTGACTCCTGTTTAAATCGTTTTGCTTTTCGACCAGGCTCAATATATTCGTTAAAATAGGTAGTGTTATTTCCTTTGTTCATTTCAAAAACCCGAACCTTTTCCTTATACGACTCAAGCTGTTTAGTCAACACTATGTTTTGTTGTTGAACTTTTTTAGCAATTATTTGTTGTTTCTCAGCTTCCTTATACGTATTTCTAGCTAATTGCTCTAATTCATATGACTCTTGAACATTGTTATCGTATTCAACATTGCTAATATTAACATCTCCATTTGGTTCATCAAATATAATATTGCTATCAATTTGATCATCACCAATTGTGTTGTTAATAATTTTAGGTTGCTTCAGATACTTTTGTTCGTGTGTATCTTTAGCAAATAATGGATTTAAATAACTGGTGGATGGTGTTTGTACCTCGTTGAGAAATGCATAAGCATAGCTTGGCCCTTCATCAGAATTAAAGTTTGCTGGTTGAATCATGGCCATCAAGCATATATTTGCACTTAATTCCTTAATTTATTCCATCTGTGAAGCATCAGCAAAGAGAAAATCATTATGTTCATCAATAAGAATTACTCCTGCTTCATCTTGTTTTGCTAGCAACATTTGTTCCATCAAGTACATTGAATCTCGAACTCTTAGCTTATGACAATTACGAGCATAATGACCTTTCTCACTGCAATTGTAGCATTGAACATTTGCAACCATTCCTGAAGACGTAGTTCGAAGAGTCCTCTGTATGTTTCCAGCATCATTCTGAAAATTGTTACCCTCAATGATTTCCTCTTGAACATATGAACATCTTGTATTTATGCCATCATTCCCAGAATTTATGCTTTGAATGTTTACTCTGTCACCCTGAACAATTGCTTGATTTCTGGTGTTGGAAGAAGTACGAAGACGATTATTTGCTGGATTAGAGAAACGTTGAGTGATCGCACGAGCAAGTAAAATCTTTGCAGAGGTAAGTGGATCTTCGGAATTGTTTTGAACTACATCTCCTTGATAATCCTTGATATTTGCTTAATTGTATACTAATTTACCCGGGATTTTGCCAAATAAAAGCCAATTAAATGCCAAAAGAATAGAAAATGTGTGCTTTTGTGTCCAATTGTGCAGGAAAGGATTGAAAAGACAAAAAGAAGCAAAAACGATCAAAAACCGACAAGAAACGGGAAAAAGACAAAGAGTCAAGAGCAAGAGTGAGAAATCAGCCAAAGATCACAGCCGGATCAGCCCGACACAGTCAAACTCAGAAATTAAGAGAGTCAAAAGTCAAATTACAAGTCAAAGGGCCAAAGATGTCAAGTATTCAAAGATTCAAGGGCTTATTTTGAAGATAGAAGTTTCAAGGGCCAAGTTTGCCAAGTGTTGAAAGTGATTTATAAAGAAGAAAAAGAGAAAGAAAGACACAAGGGCCAATATTGCCATTCTTAAACTTGTTTTACACTACACAAGGGCGGAGACAACCACAAGGACCTATTGTGCCAACCCTCCAAACATTCAAATAATAAGCGGCTTAATCGCAACAGAATAACAAACCTAACAAACCTTAACCAACTTTCCCGCCAATTTC